>JABCKO010000017.1:0-77087 GCA_018855915.1 Tephrocybe sp. NHM501043
GGAGCGCGGGGGGGGGGGGCGCCCGAAACCCCCCCCCGATATAACAACCTCTTTGAGGAAACACGCCCCCCCCCCCCCCCCCACCTTGACTTTCTTTTTTGCAAAATTTTTTTTTTTTTTCTTTCGTGGAGGACTTTGGCTGGATCCTTAAAGGAGGTCAGGGGGATGCGTTAAGGCGCGCAACACCACGACAACGAGACAGGCAAACAGATAGACAAGGGCAACGCAACGCAACGCAAGCAAGCAAGGGGTAGGCAACGGAACAGATTTGTTTGGACTTACAATGGCAAGCGTGGGTTGATCGTCCTGCTGAGGGTGGTTTACTGATACCGCCAAACAGGCCTCGCGGTTCTCGACGAG
Source organism: Tephrocybe sp. NHM501043 (assembly GCA_018855915.1). Taxonomy (NCBI): domain Eukaryota; kingdom Fungi; phylum Basidiomycota; class Agaricomycetes; order Agaricales; family Lyophyllaceae; genus Tephrocybe; species Tephrocybe sp. NHM501043. The sequence goes on from JABCKO010000017.1 coordinate 361, forward strand.
CCTCAAGGCGTTCAAATTCACGAATAACAGCAAAGAGTCGACTGGGAAGCCGCCGCGGCCGCCGCCGAAGGACTACTACGCGAACTCGAACCGGTCGTTGGCGTCGGTGGCGCCAGAGTCGCCGCTGTCGCCGGGCGGGCAGGTGGGGATGGTGAATGGGCACAACAAGTCGGCGGTGTCGCTGGTGTCGTCGTCGAATGGGTCGTTTGCGACGGGGGAGGTGCCGGTGCCGCGGGTGCCGAGCGTGGGGAAGAAGAAGGGGAAGGGGATCTTTGGGTTTGGGCGGCGGAGTGGGGGACGGGGGAAGGAGCGGGAGGAGGACGAGGGCATTTCGATGCCGTGGAATTTCCAGGTGCGTTGGTGTGGTGGAGAGTGAGGGGCGAGTGCTGATGTGGCGTGCAGCACAACATCCACGTTGACGACGGGCTGACGGGGCTGCCGCCGTCGTGGACGACGTCGCTGACGCAGGCGGGGTTCACGGAGGAGGAGATCTTGGAGATCCAGAGCCGGAGACAGCGGTCCCCCGGCTCGTCGTCGCTGGTCTACACCGACCGGCCGGCGTCGCCCGCACATTCGATCACGCAGCCTGCGCCGCGGACAACGTCGCTGCCGAGACAGGCGGACGGCAGCCTCGCCAGCCCGCCGCCGATGCACCCGCCGATCCCGGTTGGATCACCGATCATGGACGCGCATGCACGCACGCCCAGCATCACCAGCGTTGCGAGTTTCATCCAGGATGCACCTACCATCGAAGAACGGCCCCGCACTCCGCCCCGCAGGCCCCCACCGCCCCCGTCCTACCACACGCCACCCATCCAGCCGAGGCACACGAGCAACACCCCCACCTCAAGGGTAGTCCCCCCACAGTCCCCCCCTCCACCCATGCGCCCACCACCCCCTCCCCCGCTGTCCCCTCCTCTCCCAACGAGGCCTGTCCCATCCACGCCACCGCCACCTGCAAGCGAGCCACGACCACCGACACCGACAAAAGCCCCTCCCCCCTCATCCTTCTCCGTCCCCGACCCCACCACCACCCTCTCCCCCTCCCACGACCGCGACTCCACCCTCACCCTCACCAAGCGCCTCACCGCCCTCCCGCCCCGCCTGTCCCTCCACAAATCAAAAGACAGCACCGACCTCGCCAGCTGGGGCGAGGCCCTGCTCAGCGGCATATCCAGCGCCGGCGGCAACGACAGTGGCCAAGACTTTGCAAACGCCCAGAGGAATGTCCTCGGAGGTTCGAGAGAAGGCGAACGGGAGGGTCTCAACAATAGTGCGTATTATGAGAGAGCCGAGGGCGTCGCCAGGCAGAGGAGCAGAGGGAGGGTGCCCCCGCTTGCCGTCTTTGGCGAAGAGGACGAGGAGAAGGGAGAGGGCCCCTCGAGTAGCACCGTTGAGCCTGCGAGGACCGCGCGGTATGATCCCGCCGCGATGAGCTGGGAGGACGACGGTGAAGAGGAGTGGGAGAAAGACAGAGAAGGAGAGGACCAGCCCCTCTCCGCCCCGTCAGACCTCGCCTCGCCCCTCTGGGACGACATCGAAGGCATGCTCGCAACGCAGAGCAGGAGACCCGGCACACAGATCTTCACAAGAGACGCCCTCAGCGAGTCCCTCTCCCCCACCCTCCTCCCCCCGCCGCCCCGCTCCCCTCTGCTCCACCCCTCGCACCACCACCGCTCGAATTCCGCCACCTCCCTAGGCGAGCCAGCAGGAGGCGCAGGGAGCAACAGGAACTCCTCGCGCAGCAGCACGTCCACCGTGCTCGCCTCCGAGGTCGCCAGTGCGGTCGTCGTGCGGAGCGTGTCAGTCGCGCGGAGGGCGGGCGCAAAGATACACCGGTTTGGGGCGGGGGGCGATGTCAGCCCCGTCGCGGAGGTGGCGTCGCCCATTGAGGGCCCTCCGGCGTCTGAACACCCCCAGACCCACCCCTTGCCCTCGCCGATGTCGTCCACGTTTGGATCGAGCGCTAGCGGTAGCGGGAGTGGGAGCGCGAGCAGCGGGAGCGAGGAGAGCTCCCAGCCGACGCCGACGAGCCTCGCTGGGGCGGGGCTGAGCGTCGACGTGGACGGCGCGCCGGAGGACGATAAGGGCCTGGACTCGTCGTTAAACTATTATATGGACGCGGATTCGGCTTCGCCGCTGGAGGAGGAGGAGGAGGAGGAGGAGGAGGAGGCGGGGAGGAGGGACACGTACGTCCCGCGCACGCACCCCCATGCGAGGCATCTGGTGTCTGCGACGGACACGTTTGGCGGGCCGGTGCTGGTGCGCGGGGAGGAGAGCGAAGAGGAGGAGGAGGAGTATGAGGAGGAGGGGTATCAAGAAGTGGGTCCGGAGGAAGACGCAAGAGGAAGAGGAGGAGGCCCGGGACACGGGGAAGAGCCCGACGCCCCGCACCGCCCACGCATCGTCATCTCCTCCTCTCCGCTCCCCACCCTCGCCTCGCACGCCCCAACCACCGCACTCAGCACCGCAGGCCTCACGCCCCTCTCCCCCTTCCAGCGCTACCGCGGCTGGCTCTCCGCCGTCGTCGCCCCGCTCGAGGCGTACATCGACGACGCCGTCGACCCGCGCGAGGTCTACCTCGATCTCCAGGAGATCGCCGAGGGCGAGTCCGGCTCCGTCTTTGCGGCGCGGCTCGTCCCCGACGCGACGGTCCTCGGGCGGCTGCGCCTCCCTGAGGGCGTGCGCAGGCGCGATGGGGAGGACCTCGCGCAGGGGCGCACGACGGTCGTGGCGATTAAGAGTGTGGCGATTTTGCCGAGTGGGAGCCCGAAGTTGGTGGATTTGGAGAGGGAGCTGGGGTTGATGCGTGTGGCGCGGAAGGGGGGAGAGGCAGGGGTAGGGGTAGGGGCAGGGGAGGAGGGGGAAGGGGAGGGGCACGAGAATATACTGGCGATGGAGGCGGTGTATGTCGATTTGGTGGAGGACGCGCTGTGGATACGCATGGAGCTTATGGAGCGGAGCTTGGCGGATGTGATTGGGCTCGTACCGAGTGGATTGATTCTTGGGGATAGGACGATAGCGCGGTTCGCGAGCGATGTGAGTGCTGATCTGCTTTTTTGTGTGAGAGAGAGGCGCTGATTTTTTTTTTTTTTTTTGGCGGGTGTGTGTGTGTAGGTCCTTCAGGCGTTAGAGTACCTCCAGAAACGGAGGATCGCACATAGGGATGTGCGCTCGGATAATTTGCTCGTTAATAACAAGGGTGTTCTCAAACTGAGTGAGTTATTATTATTATTATTTTTTGTTCCCGTATTTGTGGTGGGGAGCGCCGGGCGCTGACTTTACGCGTTCGTTCACCAAAGCCGACTTTTCGACGGCCGTGCAAGTGCCGAAGGAATCCTCGATGTGCACGGATCCTGTTGGTGTGGCGTACTGGCAGGCACCCGAAGTCCGATCGTATGTTTTTTCCCCTTCCTTCTTCAAACTTCACCTCACCTTCGTGTTTCCTCCCCGCCCCACAGACCCCCATATGACGCCCTAAAAGTGGACGTGTGGTCCCTCGGCGCGACCGTGTGGGAGATGGCGGAGACGGAACCGCCGTTTGCGGAGACGCAGCAGTTCGCAGACCGATGGCCGCCGCTGAGCAACCCCCAGCTCTGTTCGCCCGCGTACCACGATTTCTTGCGCTTGTGTTCTGAACCCCCGGCAACTCGCCCGTCGCCCTGCGAGTTGGCCAAGGTGCGTTGTCGCTTCCCCTCTCTAGTTTTGTTATTGTTTCTGACGCAGATTGAAAAGAGCCCTTTCATCAACAATGCGTGTGGACGACCCGTCATCGTCCAGCTCATCGCGCAGTGTATGGCTATTGAGCATTCGCTCCTTGAAGGAGAAGCCAGTCGTGGACCCGCCTCATTTTCAGAATGAATATATACAGACATATACATTCATAGATATACCCCCCCCCCTCTAACTCGCAACTAATATTTTCTTCTTATCGTTTTCTTCTCTCTCTATTATATACAATCAATCTCCCGCTGCTGTCATCTCTATCTCACGCCCTCTCTCCATCCCTCTGAGTTATCTATTCATAACCCATTTATGTTCCCTGCTACGCTTTCCACTGCATCTTTCAACTTGAAGGACTCCCGTACGACCATGTCATTTTCGTCTTCGCTACACTCTGCAATGAAGGTCGTCGTCTCGGCCGCGAAACCTGTTATGCGTTCACATCCGGAAGCGGTTAGCAACTGGAAACGTGGAGCCCATGAAGGGTGTGATGATGGGTCTGACCTAGGAGCTTGCCGCCATGGACCTTCCACAGCTTCTCGGAGCAGGTGAGCGCGAGGAGGCGTAGCCTGGCGTCATCGGCACGCGTGTGCATGAGGACTTCCAGATTGATGGATTTGAGCAGCATGTCGTCCGTGACGTTCTCCACGAGCGCGACGAGGCAGTCCTGAATCGACGACCTGGATCGGGAGTCCACCGTCGACTTGACGCAGACGGCGATCTGTTGCACGAGCGGCGATGCCATTTGTCGCAGTTTGTCGTCGCGCCAGAATGCTGCGGAAAGTTGTGTGTGAGTGTGAGTGTGTGAGCGAACCGAAAAGCGTAAGTGTGGATAGACGTACCTCCGTCGTCGCAGGATAAGCTCTTCGTGAGCGTCTCGACGATGCCGTCCCATAGTGATTGATCGTCAGATGCACCCGTGGAGTATGCGTTGAGGGTCTCGACAAAGGGAGCCAGCAAGAAGGACATGTATGGGTTCATCAAACCCTTCATCAAGCATTATTAGACAGTTGTAGCGAATAGAGATAATGGATGGTCGGCAACGCACCTTGAAGAAGTCAAGCAGCGCGATGTAAATGTGACAGAAAGTGATCTTCTTTGCATTATCATCTAGCCACCAGGCCAACAACAGTTAGGGGCCGAATTCTAGGTTAAGGTTAACGAAGCAATTACCGGTATCGCTTGCGAAAGCCCAGTCGTATAGACGGCGGAAAAGTGGGCGGAAGGCAGCCTCGTTCAGTTTGACCACCAGTTCTTGGAAAGCCAAAATCGCTTTAGCCTCTCCCTGGAAGTATATCGTATTAATGGTATAAAACTGGGGAAATGAAAAGTGGAGTATTACTTCGGAGCCGGAAGCTTGAGCAAGGTCAAAGGATTCCAAGAAAACCTTGAACAGAGAACGGAGATGCTCCAGGATGGCCGGGCGAGCTGCACTGCGCAGGGTTCTCGCTAAAACGTCGAAGTATGCAATGTAACGCTCCTGTATGAGTGCACTTAGCAGTTTACATAAATGGCATCAGGAACAGAATTTACCATCCGATGAGACGCCGTAAAGGAGGCCCACAGGTCGACCAAGGCAGGGATGAGGATGTTTGGAGGTGCCCGTTTGGCAAGGGCTTTCGCAAGGCTTGACATGGCTTGAGACGGGGAATTTGACGTCGATGTGCAATGGTCCACATAGAGCGTAATGATCTGGGTAATCTCACTACTGCCCCAGAACGTTGGAATGGAAATGAGCAGGCCGTGGAAAACGGAGTAGGCATCTTCCGAGACTATAGTTTCCCGCGGATAAGCATAGCTCTTGAAGGCAACGTCAAAAAAAAAAAAAAGGTGCGTACCGGAGGTACCTTCGCGGATGGTGGCCACTGTTTCAGCGATAATTTCACGGAAATGAGGAATGATTCGAGGCCCGATTTTGGTCCTACATATTGAACGGTGTGAGGTTGTCATTAACGTTCGGCGTTTAATACTTACGGAAGAGGTGCCAGAGCCGCAAATGCAGCGGTAGCATTTGTGCGCCCTTTGATTGAGCCCAAAATCAGTGGTAGGGCCTCGGTTAGGCAGGACTCTTCGCCTGGACACATAGTCAAGGCAATAGATCTCAAAGCCTTGTACGCAGACCGAGTAAGGGGTTCATTTGCCTCAGGTGTGAAAAGGCCCCGAATCACGACAGTAATTTTTGCAATGATTGGAACAACAGCGAGGCGTGTTTTATCGGCGATTTGCGATAGGCGTTCGCTGAGCAAATCAAGAGCACCACCTTGAACCTAAGAGGGGTCAACGTGATAATCATGACGATATCCACGTAGCATCTCACCAGTTCATCGCCAGACTCGATCATCGACAAGACTCCGTTGATGAAATCTGATGCCGCCATGATGCTAAGAGCCTTGTTCAGGCATGCACGAGCCGCCTGGCATATCTCATCAACCTTTCTTTCGGGGTTCTTGCCCACTTGAAGAGTTGCTAATGAAATGAGGGCTCCTACAAGACGACTAAGCTCCTCCTTGGAAGCAGTTGATCCGGGCGCAGCAGGCTTCAAAGCATATCCAACAAAGAGTATAAGGGCTTGAGACCGGCGTCGCAAAATTGTCGTTAATGCAGTATTAGATGCTTCCTCCCTGTACCAACCACTTAAAATTACACCTAGATTTGGTGCGAAACACTTACGAGGAAACTTCCAAAAATGTCGGCTGGACAGTGTCTGGGTGAAGTATCCGATCGGCCAGACGTTTGCTTTCATGTAACAAAGTAGTCAGGGCCTGCAATGTTGTCAATAAATCGTACGGAATAGTATGAGGGGAAACATACACGGATCTGAACTGAGGTGGAGTTGTGCTGAAGCACAGCTGTCGGTAGGGAGAAAGAAGCTTGAATTTCCGAATCTCCCGAATCTCGCCTGGCAACTCGGTTCGCAACCTTTTCCACCAGAAGCATGGATACAGGTGGAAGGAAGTCTTCGGACCCCAACACATCCGTAAGATGAGCAAAGAAGCTGCAGAAGACTTAATAAACATAACGCCCATGAGGAAGAATTTCATACGAACTTTGTGCGGCGATGGCGAGGAATGTGATTGGCTGCATCTGTAAAGACCCTGAGGAAATCCTTGGAGCCGACGTACAGATCCAAAGGCTCCGTGTGAGCACGCTTGAGAGATGCTACCATGACAGGCACGATGCTGTCGACAGTCTGAAGAGGGTCATACTCAGAGTTATACTGCATAGAAAGGTAAATAAAATAACGTTACCTGCTGCACCACCTTGAAGCTGTATGTATCATCTCTGTGGAAAACGTTCGATCCCATGAAGGTGAAGACAGGCATCACATTATGAAGCACGGAGTCTGGAGCTAGTCTAGTCAAGTTTGCCATGAGTAGCAATGCTTGGTGGAAGGTTTGGGGATTGTCGGAAACTAGGCATCCCAATCAATATTCGTGAATGACGACCGAATGTTCATGAACTGCCGTACCGCGTATGAGTTCCACCAGGATTTCTAATCGGATAACACTCGGAGAAAGATTAGGAATCTCCTAAAAGCTCCATGAATTCGGCTCTAAAGCTGTTCCAAGCTAGTTAGCCACTCACCACCACCTTGCTCGCGGAGTTCTCGATAGCGGACATTAAAAGTTGCTCTATGTAGTTCACATCGGCCTGAGTTGCAGTGGCCGACTGCAACACACGGTTGAGAGTCTCCAGTAGATTCGAAATGAGATCAAGGGAGCCCGGTAATGACCTCGCTGCAAGAACTTCTACAAACAGACCAAGGCGTGGCATGGTATCCTCCGATGTACTGCGAGCATGATGAGTAAGATGACCTGCCAAACAAGTATGAGAAATCATCATACTAGGTGGTTTTGGCACGCTTCGTTGCAGGTTGGCTATTCGCAGCGGAAGAAGGTTGGAGAGACCCAAGTATATGCACAATCAGAGACACTTCATCCACAAGTTGGGCCAACAACTGCTTGCAGGCGGCATACTATTTTTTTTTTTAAAAAAAAAGTCAACAGAAGATACAGTAGATCGGCGCGTCAGGACTCACAGTCTCCGCGTTTCGCGATCCAAGCTCTAGTAGCAAGTTGCATAACGACGCCTTACGCTCTGCGCTCAGAGCAGAGAACAATCCCTGCTCTAAAGCTCGAGCAATTATCATTTGTGAAGATAGTGGAGCGCCTGCGGGAAAATTATTCGTCTATGCATTTTGATCAAGGTCCCACGTACCCGATGTGAAGTGGAAGTGTATTACGGAAACATAGATATTCCATAATCCGCTCTGCTCATCGTTGAAGTCCTTGGCTACCGAAGCATCGAAGCTCGACATAACATAATCCGTAAGCCTTTGCGACACATCGTCAGTACTCTTAGCTGTCAAGAGGCTCTTGATAGTCGGAGACAGAATCTCCGCTTTGGCGCCATCCGAAAGAGTGTGAATGCATTCAAGTAGCGTAATTTGAGCAGTGGGTAAAGTGAAGGCGTTGATGTGGGAGACGATGAAGCACAGGATTCGGCGCTTATATCTTGGAAGGGCAAAGTCAGCAACTTGAAAAACCTGGACAAGGATACACTTACTCTGAATCCTTCTTTTTGTCGTTTTTATCCTTGCCGAGATGTTGTTGATGGAAGACCTTAATGTACTCCACGTCATGCGAAAGGTGGTCATGGTGTTCCACAAGGGCATTGAGATAGGTCTTGAGATCGTCGCGATCCAAGTACTGGAGTTGATCTTTGCAAGGCTGAATCAGAGGCTGGACATACGCCAAGTAAAATAAGCGTACCGTCACTCTTGCCATAGATAGTGTCAAACCCATAGACTGTCTTGAACTTTCGATCCGCCAATTGGGACAAGGTCGATACACAAGTCAACGCAACATCACGTCGGCCCACGTCTGTACTCTGTATAGCAACCAGCAGGGACGGCAGAATGGTCTGGAAGTCAACACCATCATCCTCCAGCGCGTGAGCTTGGAGAAAAGCTGCAGCGTGGTACAATGCCACCGTGCGAAGATCGTCAGCTCCTTCGTCATTCGATGTTCCCGTCCAAATTCCTGCTAGGAATGCCAGTGCATCGCTTTTGAGGCCGATGAAAAGCGATTGGAGTACGTTAGTTGTAAAAGTGGGAGCCGAGCTGGAGATATTCGCCACTTTGTAGACCTTGCGAATTAACTCCACGTAACGAGACGCTCGCTTGCTTGAGGCCTACAAATATATCGTCAGTATAGCCTCTGCGAAACAACATATGGGCGACATACCCCCTGATTGGCTCCCAGCCAGTTCAAGACGAGTCCTGCCGGACGTTGTATGGAAGGTAACAAGGCAACCACGCAAAGTTGCAACCGCTGAAGTGTATTCTTGCTGCTTGGTTTTGTCACAGCGACCTTGAACAATATTGCGTCACCATTTGAGCCCTCAGCTTCCTGTGGGACATCCTCCATGACTCCTAGCTCTGCGACATCAACGACGTCCAAAACTCTGTGGGCCGCCTCGACTTGATGCTCTCCAGACAGCTGAGTCAGAAGAGCTCTGGCAATCAGGTAACCCAGAACCCGGGTATGTGGGTTCTCATCCTTCAATTTTGTGATGAGAGCGTCCAAATGAGGCGAGTAACTGTTGGACTTGAGTATGTTCCCTGTCGGAATGTCAGCTTGCTTGAAAATTCTAAACACACGAATCAACTCACGAGCGATCTGAGAGGAGAATGCTGAGTTAATATTGCTCATCTTTTCGACAGGATCGGCAGTATCCTTGGCGCGCTCATCGTTGACAATGGAAGCGCAACCCGCAAGCCATTCATGACTGCCGCTAGCAATTTGGCTGGTGATGATTTCCCATACAACTTCAGCACTGTGCTGCCTTGGTTTTGAGAACAGAAGGAAGGGGAAGAATATCTTCTGAAAGACGCCTTCCATGTGGAATGCATTCGCGGGGATGAAATGTGTAGCCAGGAAGGTAAGGTGTGCCCTGAGAAGGTTGCGTTTTGGTTTGGACGATGGCCCGCACAGAGTAGTCGATAGATAAGCGAGGTATGTCTCAGCATCACCAGAAAGAACTGGAACTATGATAGCAGGTTTGCTGTAAAGAGCATCGATGACACCCTGGTTTGTATCTTGAACGCGCGCCAACAAGGCAGAGTGGATTGATTTCTGCAGAGTCGTCTTCAAAGACGATAAAAGACGCGAAAGAGACGGCGACATACCGTGTCGGTCGCTGATAGACTTAAGTTCGAAAGCCTGGCCAGTAGGTCGCTTACTGCTGTAGCACGCACTTTGGCATCGGCATTCGTTGAAGCCAAAACCATGTCGATGTTGTCAGCATGGCTAGACCCCGCGTCAATTTTTTCAACCTACAAAGTCCCGAATTAAGATCGATGTTATAAGGAGAAATAAATATACGAACGACTGTGAGAGATATCCTGAGTTGATCAATAGCCTCCTGTTCAACGCCCTCTTCCTGTCCGACAGTATCCATGACGTCCTGGAAGGCTACTGGGTGACGTTGTTGAATGGAAGCAAGGAGGCGCCGTGCAGTTGTGGCCTCTGAAGGAGCATCTTCAGAGATGACAAGTCGGGTAAGCTGGAGACCAATCCGTTGAACCACAACTTGAGGAATTTTTGAGGCGGCAACGAGAGCCTCCAAGATAGAAACTGCCTTGTCATCTTCCAGACTACGTTCTGCATAAGAAAACTTGCAAGCAACACATAAAATGGATATTTGAGCTTACCGTTGTAACAGGCCATGAGTTAATGGGCTGAAAATCTTTTCAACGCCAATCCAATTAGAGGCATTGCGCAGTTCCCTCTCCATATTACTGTATAAAAGATTAATTTAAGCAGTGAAGATAGGAGCAGATGGACGAACGGAAGGCGAAGTATTGTTTTCAGTGTGGTATCAGAAAGACCCTCTAGCTCGTCTTGTGGTCCACAGACGGATATTATGGCATTGGTATATTGCTGAGGAAGAACAAGTTCAGCGCAGGCGGTCATTGCATTCAGAACGACGCTGAGAGCAATTGGCGTGATGCGACATTTGTGGGACAAGGCGGCCAAAAGAACGTAGGAGCCAAGCTGGGTTGATACTGACATGAGCGAGATGACAACGAATGTTAAAAGCGACGAACAATGGCATTTTTGGTTGAAGTCTTGCTCTGAAAAGGCTCCAATAATGCCGGCAACAAATAAGCGACAGTCCCTTCGTCTATGGCTTTGCTCCGGGAGATAAAGTCGTGAAGGCACGCGGCGTTGAATGCCAATAGAACACGATGTGAGCGTTGTTCCTTCAAAGCAGAAGGTAGAAGCGAAGTAACAAAGCGCGAAACATCTGTGTTTCGCAACATTTCGGTAACGAGCGACATGCGGGGCAAATTTTGGGTGGCAGATTTGAAAGGGAGGAGGAAACTCCAAGTAGAATTTGGCCTGGAAAAAAATTTAGCGGGTTGGTGAGGGCGAAGATGGATTCATTCACATACTTGATATTCAGAATAGATATCATTTTGGTGAAGTGAGGAGATTCGTGATAGGGAAGGAAGAGAGTGAGAACAGCTTCGACATTGAACTCGTTGATCCTGTGGTATGACGCAATATAAGCATGAATCTAGCTAAAGAAGGCATCCATACGCACCTGAATCTGCGCACAAGCCATTCAAGCACTTTGCCTGTGGGCGCCTCCATAACATATGGCCCCAGCAACGCAAGGAAAGCCGCAAGTCCTGCATCCAGCTCTGCGTTCGACTCTACCGACAGCAATGTCCGATCTGTGGCTTTTGCATAGTCCGAGAACAGTTGATCTTCGTAATTCCTTAACAAAGGATTCAATAAAGCCAACTGAAGCAGCCCATTGACACCAAGTGCATGGATAGATTCCAAGTCGTGCTGGTCAGCTTCACGGCCAGTAAACAGATATGACTCCGCTGCCTTCCGACGTGACCTATCAACTAGTAAGGCAGTATTGAGAGAAGCATTTTGCGCAAGTTGCGCGGCAAGGCTCGACATGATAGGCCTGCTTGGTAAAGGAATTCGACAAATTCACGCTTCACGAATTTTCAGGCGTTGTTGATATTCGAGGCTGCTGCCTAACATGAAACCGGTCCGGTTTCTTGTTTGCGAACACAACTTCTCGAACCTGACTTGCAACCATGTCCAACCTACCCCCCCTGGCTGATACTGGAGTTTTCTTTGTGTCTTCCTCGATCCTTATAGATGCACCAAGAGACAAGGTTTGGTCTATAATGTTGGATTTTCCATCATATAAGGAATGGTGAGAACAAGCAACCTTGTCATATCTTCTGCAGCTTAATTCCACACACACAGGAACCCTTTTGTGTATGAACTCGTATTTCATTGGTATCAGAATGCATCTGAATTTCTGCTTTAGTCGTGGCCAAACCATAGTTGACAAGTCCGGGAACCCCTTACCTGATCAGACACCTGCCGCAGGCCAGTACCTTCTCATAGCCCCAGTACACCTCCCACCAACAATGGGGGAGCCAGGATGGTTCCAGAAACAGAGTGCCTTTGAGACTATTACATCTGTGGATCACGAGAACTTCCGTGTCGCGTGGGTTTATTCTGCTTTGCCGAAGTTCCTTTTAAGCGCCGAACGGTGGCAGGCGTTGAGTGTAGTCGATGGGAAGACGAGGTACGAGACCATAGAGGTGTTTGGAGGGGTGGTCGCGTATCTTGTCAAGTTCTTCATGTATCAGAAACTTGTCTTAGGTTTTAACGCCCAGGCAGAGGGCCTGAAGAAACAGGCAGAGAGAACTTGACTTTGAAGGTGAGTTGCTGGCGAGCCGTCAGCCTTCTCAAAGTATCGTTGACGCTTTGATATTGAGGCCTTCTTTTCGTCTCAGTTCTCATCGCCATGACATTCACTGGTCAATTGTGAAACACCATATATCCAATAATGACCCGATTTTGCCTACTTCCGCGCTCAAAAAATGGATGCCAAACCAAGTCAAACTCCCATCACATCCGTCTTGTATTTGTATTTTCCCATGAATAGTATACGGCTTACATTTGAAGTCTCTGATGAGATCTATGTATGCTCTCGATCATCTTTTCAGTCTCATACTGGGACTTTTCTGTAAGCTGTCATTATCTGCATTTTAAGACCATCCTTAGACAATCTGTCGCATGCTAGCCTTGAAGAAATCTATCTGACTGGCTGAGCCGTGTTTGGCTACAATGTAAAATGATCAGGTCAGAAAGATTTTCTTCTTGGTTGTACATGATTAATTGCCATTGCCGCCTACAGCTCTGGTCCGTGGCCCGTGGTTATGGAGATTCTTGTTCTTTTCGCCCGGGTGTGGTTGCCAGTTGTGGCTTCTTTGATGCAGTCGATCGGGGATCTGGACTCTCCATCATTTCTCGATCATGAATTCCATCACATGGATTGAGCAAGATGATAAATACGCATGACGTCATATGGTTCCAGGACTTTCTCCAAACAACCGGAAACGCGGAGCCGATTCTCGTCAGCAATCGAAGGGTCTAGGATGCGCTCGCAAAAGTTATTTGTATTGTATTCAAAAGGGAAATCTGAAATTGACTTACTCGTACACTTCATCAGATAGCCCATCATGTTCTCGCCATTTAGTAACCTTCATTCGTCCTACTACGATGCCTACGATCCATATCAAGCACAGCGTGCACTTCAATACCGGAGAGCACTTGCTCGACAACACGCTCTCGAAGCCGAACGTGCACGCCGTGCTCAAATGTATCAGGGATCACCCTATCTACCGGATGAACCGGACGATCTCGTTGACGAGGAAGATTGGGCCTTCCGCGACGCGCTTCAGCGGCGGCAAGCGTACGAACAGAGGATGGAAGAGAAGCGGATCCGAGAAGAGCATGCGAGACTGGAGCTTTTGGCTAAAGAGGAAGAACAACGTCGAGAGAAACTAAAGCAAGAGCAGCGTTCGCGACAGGTAAGGAGTTGTCCAACACCAGCTTTCGGCGGGTCGGTGCTCACGGTATATCACTTAGGCTCAAAACAGACACTATCGACCCTCTCATTCTCCGCCACGTTCTCGATCTCCACACGAAATCCACATTCCCACCAATTCGCCCCCAACCACTTCTGTTTCTGAGCGCTCACCGTTACTACCGGCAGAACAAGCTCAGCCGAGGTACACGCTAGAGGAACAACATGAGGCGGCAAGTAAATTGCAGAAGGCATGGCGCGCGCATATTGCCCTTTCAAATCTCCGCAAACTCGAAAAGGAATTTGACGACCTCAGAAAGTCCTTCAAACTCCCCACAGTCGTCGACTTCCAAGATCCCAATCAAGGCATCATCTCAGTCACAGTACCCGACGACCTACCCGACAACACCGCGGACGACGTTCCAAAACTGGCATACAACCAGACAAACTATTCTCTTCACAGCTACGTGGAGGCATTGAATCGGTTTCTCATCAGACTCGACGGTGTTGAGAGTCGGGGAGACGCCAATGTACGGAACAGCCGGCGGTGCATTGTTGGGAGGGTGGAGAAGGAGGCGAACAGCATCGAAATGTTTGGAAAGAAGGTCTGGGCTACCCATTCTGTGAATACCGTCCCGGACGGACAATCTTCCTCGGACTCAGACTCTTAATAGAAATATTACTCAACTGGCGTTTATGAACAGGAATGAGTCACATCCAGGACATGTCGCATGGCGACTCTTTTACTCCTTGCGTTACTTCAATTTAAAGGTGGTTGCATTAAAACTTCGGTCAATATCTATAAATTCTTCACCATCATTTTCTCGCTTATAATCATCTAAAGCCAACCTTGTACATTATGAACTCAACTCTTAGCAATGTTCATTTTCTTCTATGCGGCATGCATTCGACGTGCTGCTGCACTGTGATGTGTTATACCATGTATCCTCCATGAATCCTGAAACGAATGCGCCACCGGGGCAGCCGGAAGACTCGTGTATAACGGTCATCTTGCCACTATAAGTCATTACAAGGTCTCAGGATGTACGAAGCAGTTGCGCGATACTTTTCATCTCCCTTGTTGCGCTCCTCGTCAACAGTGTTTTCTCCGGTCCTCATAAAGAGATTTGATGGATCTGACCTTAAACTGACTGGGGCTCGCTGCGAGCGTTAGCTCCCTTAGACGATCTGGCCCTTAAATGCCTCTGTGACAAACAGTGGCAACGCAAGGTTGTTTGAACTGTCTTCGAGAATTTCTGAGATTGGCCCTACGTTTACTACACCGACACCAAGTGTTAACGGTCTTGTATGCATCACGTAGACATTGTAGGAACATACAATACATGGTCCTTGATTCATGATTCCTAGTTTAGAAACTTAAATGTCATAACAGCTCTGAATACGGCAGTGACAAAATCGAATATACAAACATAGCTACAGGGGAAAACAGATAACCAGAATGCAGATCAATACAGTATGAGGCGAGTGTCCCAGACAGGTGGGTACTAGTGTAGAAAATCGATAGGGTCCGGGTCATTGTTCATTATGAGTGGCGTAGGTTGATTTAGCCGTATCATGACGCTCTGGCGAGGACGAAGCCTGGTGACAATCACATCGCCGGAATTGGATTTAGAAGGCTACAAGTGAGGATGAATGGCGCGATAATCATATAAATTCGAGGAGGGAAAACTAACCCTGGCTGGTTTGGTGGAGGCTTTAGTAGTTGAGGGCTTGGCACGGGATGCTTTAGAAGCAGATCTGTTACAAAATGTAAAGTAAGCATAAAATCAAAGCAGGACAACAGTCGAAGATCTCACGGTTTCTTTACATTTCCCGCCCTTTTACTTCTCACCTTGGGCTCAATCCTGGTCTTTGGAACCAAGGCGCCATCGGCAGCTGATATTTGGTCTGAACGACTTGCCTTCGCACGTTTAGACTTCCTTTCATCGCCGTCGGGATCACATGGCCGCTTCTTGGATGAGGGAGAGTTGGATACGATGTCTGCATCATCCTCAGAAACGGTTCCTTCGACAACTTTAGGACCCTTCTTCCTTCGAGCAGGCGCTTTCGACTGTGCGTTGTCCAATGTCACAACTTTTTTCCTTTTTGGAGGCGAACGTTTGTCGGTGTCCACATCTTCGTTAGCGGATCTTGCGCGTTTCCTGTGTTCATTCGGTGGTGGCGCCGCATCCACAGTTAGCTCATCAGCGTCATCTTCCAGTGCTTTGCCTTTGCCTTTCCTTTTGCTCTTCCCGATTGCGAAAGTGTCTCGGTTTCCATCAGCTGGTGTATCAGTCGAAAGGTTGAGAGCATTGGGATTTTCGCGGTGTTGAGTAACATTTGAACCAAGAGCTTTTAGTGGCTTGAAGACTTTCGATCGTTGCTTGAAATCATTTGCCCGGTCATCTTCGGCAGTGAGCGATTTCGCTCTAGAGGTGGTAGACTTCGACTTTGATGTAGAGGCTTGAGCTGAGATAAACATGACCTGAGTTGGCTTTCGTAGTGGAAGTCTGTAGAAAGACTGACGAGGTAATTCGAGGTTGTTGCCATCATCCTTCGCTGGAACAGCATATTTTGAATCAGATACACGATCTGTTGCACCTTTCAATGCTCTTTCACGCTTGGGCTTACGCTTGGAACGAGCTTCCGTCATAGTGTCTTCGTCGGTTTTCGCTGCCCCCCTCCCCGAGGTTCGTTCTGCAGGTGGTCTCTTGACTACCGCCCGTTCTTTCTTGGCCGTTGTTGAAACTTTCTTGACCGACGTCGACGGTACAACATCGTGCTCAGCTGACTCCACCATGGGACCAGGCTCGATAGTATTCGTCTTGGGAGGTCTACCACGTCGCTTGGCTGGAGGGTTTTCTTTGACTTCTGGTGCCAAATGTCAGTGTCATAAATGAGCCGCAAGAGAAAGCTAATTCACCAGACTTTGATTTGCCCTTCCCTTTGGCGGATGTTGCAGTTGCGGTCGTTATCTTAGTAGCTCTCTGGGCGGTCTTCGGTTTGAACTCTGCATCTAGTATCAAGGGCTTTATGCGACCTTAAATTTTTTCAGAGCATAGTCAAAGAATACTAAGTCATGTACGGACCTGCTTCGGCCTGCTCAGCTTGTGTTTGCCTTTGAGCAGCCTTCCGTGGAGATGTTCTAGTGGGAATTGATCCATCATTGTTAGTTCCAGGATTCGCTCTCGCGGATTTCTTTTTCGGAGAGATAGAAGCTGAACGTCCGCGCCCTTTCTTCGGGGACAATGAAGCAGAGCGTCCACGTCCTTTCTTTGGAGACGCAACCTTTCTTCCAAGGAGAATGTCAACCAAAGTGTTGCGAGTTGTTGGAACAAATATACTTGATGAATAAGATATTCGTCAGCCACGTTTTTATACGAGATTGATACCTAAATTGACTATACTGACCCGCCACGGTCTCGAAATCGTGCCTGCGATCGCTGGAGCCTCTGTGCCCGACTCTCCTCCACTGGAATGGTCGCTTTTGGAAGTGCAGACTTGTCTGGCTCTCGAGCCTCCATTCTAAAGATGTCAAGTTAAAGCAGCCAACTTGGCTGGCACTTGAGGTCGTTCGGGTTAAGTAGACAAGTTCATGGTGGTGTTGTGGTCACGTGTGCACATGACTGATGATGCCCATCCTTGACGTCGGACAGTGGCTAAGCTAGATAACTTAATAATGGGGCTGCTAAAGTTAGCTCCAACGAGTTTCTTCCTCGACGCTGGTGTCGTCCTTTTCTGTATCTCTCTCTCTGCTTGGTGCTATACGCATAGAAGGCACTATAGTGGGAAAATCGAAGGATACATACTTGAAAACCAGGTCACACATACTCGGCTTCTCCCTCTAGAGGCCTCACATGCGTTCACATATCCTATACTTTCGCTTTTCGCGTCTCTCGATGCACTGGAAGGCCACAGGCTCGATCTGTGTAAAGGATGGGTGTTTGGCTATGGTGGTCGATGGGGACGGCTCATTGGGCTTCGGGCGAACCCCTACTTTGCTGACGTTGGCAAGGCGAAGACAATACGACAGAAACTCGACGACGTGCTCAGCGAGAGAGGATTTAAAGACATAGAAGATGTTTGGATCTTGACGATGCCAAGCTACCTTGGATTTGAGGGAATAAACCCTTTGAGCGTATACTTCTGTTACAAGGCTGAAATCCTGTGGCTAGTCGTATTAGAGGTTTGTCTATGGACCCTGTCGGACTTGCGTCATCTCTGAAAGATCTCATAGGTCCACAATACATTTGGGGAGACCCACGTTTACGTCCTAGAAGTCGGTAAAAATGAAGACTCGACCAACACACGGCCCAAAGGGTAAGCGATGATTAATTCAAGGTGCGCTCTAGGTTGTTTTACAACTCTAGGAGAAGGTTCATTCACCAGTGGACATTCCTGCGTGAATTTCACGTCTCACCATTCAACGACCGCTCTGGATTCTACACCATTTCCATCAAATCTCCTTCGCATCCACCCACACAGAGCCTCCATCACAACAAACCACCTCGGCCCGCTGTTCGTATCCATCTGCATAACCCCTCCGATACCCAAGGGATCGGCCCCCTAAAGCTCACTGCGCTCCTCCGTTCAACTGCATCATTCCCTCTGACCACGCCCAACGTCCTGGCTTCACTTTCCCGGCTGCCCTTCGCGCTTCTTCTCTCGATGCCACGAATCTTGCGCCAGGCGTGGACGCTCCACTACCGAAAACGCCTCAACGTTTTTTTACGCCCGGAACCTTTACCCCCATCTCAGAAACCGGAATTTGGGGCCTGGCGCCGGGGTGGTGGCGTCAAATGGTTGAGGGAAGGTCTTCTTGAGCGGTATGCTCGTGGAAGAGTGCTGGCGTTCCTCGGAGAGCGAGCCGATCAAGCTGGTGTGCATATTACTCTTGTGTCTGCAGATCCTCTAGTCCCAGACTATACAATGGGTGTAGCCGAGTCAACACAGCATCTGGTGATAACTTATCTTTCCCCGCGCTTCTTCACAATCCTCTTTACAGTCCCATCTCCAGAACATGCCTTGCTTCTAGCGAGCGATACCGAACACATCTTTTCCGTCTCCTCCCGTGAACTATTCATCACCGTCTTCACCCCACCTACTCCATCCAATCTTGCTATAACCTCTCTTCAGCTATTGAGGAAAAATCACGTACCGTCATCAATACCCCTGTGCGTTCCTTCGCCCCATTTTCTTGACTCTGGGTGTTCTTCTCGTGTAGACAATGTAAAGGCTGAGCTAGCACTTCGGGCACTTTTCTTCCTCGAGCATCTCCAGCGCTGGATATTCTCCATGGTGCATGCTCGAATCGTACTATATAAAGAACCATGGACGGTATGGAGGCGTGCAGAAAAGGTATTTTGGGAACATCGGGGAATCGTCCTAGCTAGCACTATAGAGGTTAGAGAGCGGGTAGAGAGCGAGGAAAGATGATACCCAATTGTAAACAAAGTGGTCGTGTATATACAACTAAATATCGTTCTTTGAACTGTTAGTCTGCGACGATAGCAGCAATCCCTCAAGGACTATGGGGACTTCCTTCAAGGTCGGATAAGATTCGCCGATGTTGCCAATCATTAATCATTCCTCACCCATGGTTATGTTATCAAATTGTAACAACTATGATCCACGATGATGCATGTAATAGGCCGCTGCCACGCGTGGAAGCCTCTCAACAGAATGGCATCCCCTTTTCTCTGGTCAGAAAACCCCTTAGTCTACTCGCGCAAACTTTCAGAGTTCCTCGATGCCTCAGTCTATCTCAAACTAGAGGTAGCAATCTCATCGTTCTTACAAGCTCGCCTGTGTTCTTATATCCCAGCAGACTTTCCAGCCAACTAGATCCTCCAAATACTGGGGCATATCTCTTTTTGTCCAGCGCACGATCGAGGCACATGGAAGTGACGTGGATCTGGTGATCGAGTCCAGTGGGAACGCGGGACTCGCCACAGCATACACGGCTAACGCACTGTATGTGAGATGGCACCGTGTACTCACCGCAAGGCGCTACACCCAAGACTATCAAGGTACTTCGCGAGATGAATGCGGAGGTCAATGTTGGTGTACGGTTCTATGGCTGAGGCGTTGCAGGCGGCGAAAGCTGATACGGAGCGAGATCCTAAGATGTGGGTCTAACACCTGGCCAGTGCAATGATACTGAGTGACCCGAAACATCACGGCTCATAATGATTTGTGCACTCGCAAGGTAATGGTCCCGTCCTATGACCACGAGACAATCTGGGAAGGCTACAGTTCCTTGATCGATGAAATGTCAACGCAGCTTCCACCCGGTGCGAAACCCAACGCCCTCTTCTGCAGCGTCGGTGGAGGTGGGCTATTCGGGGGCATCATCACTGGTTCCAAGAAGATCGAGTGGGACGACTGTTCGTCGTCTTTCCTCCTTCCCTCTGTCCTCACTCATAGTCGCTTGGAATATCATACAATCCCCATCGTTGCGCTCGAAACTACCGGCTCTGATTGTTTCTTCCACTCTATGGGATATAATGGGGACAGGTTCGATCGCGTCGCCAGGAAGATGCCGAATGACGTAGAAGCGGTGTATGACGAGGAGAAAGGCGTTACGCTGGCTCATTTCAACCAGTTCTCGTCAAGGGCATCAGGATCACTTGGCTCATCGCAACCCTCTCAAAGAGTAGTAAAGATGGCTTTGGAGCGAGCAAGCGGCAAATTTCAATGACGAGTGTTCTTCACCAGCAAGCTGAAGGTTCCTTTCTAGATGACCACAAGGTCCTTGACGAGCTAGCTTGTTCGACCACGCTGACAGCAGCCTATAATCGTTCTCTATTCGAGGTGCTAGGTACCAAAAAAGCGGACCCGACTCAAAGAGGACGGTAGTGTTTGTTTTGTGTGGCGGCTTTAAAATATCTCTGGACGAGGCGCTCGAATTCAGGAAACTCGCTGAACAAGATTTAACGATAGGAGGCTCGTGGAACGTCGTATTAGACGGTGGATTTACGTTTTCAATCGAGAAGCGAAATCTTCGAAAATGAAATCAGATGTCACGAGGATCAATAAACGGACAACTCGCATTCACATAAATCGGTAGATAATAACTATGTACAGGTCTCTGCACAGGGTTTACGTATACTGGGAATGGCTATAAGGAAAAAGAACCGGGGACTTATATCCCAAAGGGCTCAGCAAGAAGGCGAATACAAACGAAAGGGAGCTTCCCGAAGGAAGCTCACAGGAGGAGGGTACTTTTCATCAGCAAAAAAATCACGGAACAAATAAAAAAGGATTCTGTAGTATAAGGAATCACCCCAATTTAATGCTCGTAGGGAGGGGTCTGACCACCCCTTTCCTCCAAAACCACCTTCTTTTCCTCGACCGGTTCCATGGGCGGGGGCGGGGTCCTGGCCCTCTCATCCCTTCTATCGTCTCTCTCACCACGGCGGGGGGAAGCGCTCCTCTTGCGATCGCGGTCCGGGCTGCGGGAGCGGCGGCGGTCACGGTCGTCGCGGCGAGGTTGGAGCTCGCGGTCGCGGTCGCGGTCGTCACGTCGGTCATCGCGACGGTCGTCACGGCGGTGGCGAGGGGGCGGAGAACGAGAGCGATCACGATCACCGTTGCGACCTTGGCGGTGAGGGGGAGAGGCGCGGCGCTCGTAACGCCAGACGGAAGACGGGGGATTCTTGGCCCACTGTAAGAATGATATCAGCATCTGAGTAAAGGCCTGAAAGGAACACCTACTTGGATACTCAGGCGGGATCCTTCGAAGTGTCGACCGTGCCTGCAGGAGGTGTATTGGTTTTGAAGACGACAAAGAGGTATGATGTACGTACATTTCGTAGTAGGCGTCCTCGGCGTCACGCTGGGAGCGGAATTCGACGAAAGCGTAGCTGCGGGTGGTCGTCGATTGAGCGTACGTTCTTTTCAACTTTTCGCGAGGGGAAGCGGGCAATTCGAAAACCGAAGCGAATTTTCAATCGGTATAGGCATCGCGTATTGCGTATTGTATTGTATTGTAGTACCAATTGCGGCTCGACTCGACCTCGGGCCTGGGGGCATAGGGAGCGAAGAAGGACGGAAAGTTGAACTCACGGGTTGGAGCTGGCATGGGGGTTGCGCGGCGCAGGGACGTCACAGCGAACAAGAGGTCCATAGCTAGCAAAATGAGTCAGGTCATCGTCTGAGACAGTGACGGCCATAACAAGCTCACCGTTCAAACTCGTAGGCAAGGTCGCGGGCGCGTGTGGCGGGATGAAATCCACTAACGAAGAGAATGCGCGGCATGGTTGTTGTCGTCGTCGTCGTCGTCGGAGCTGTTGAAAATGGGGCAAGGGGGGAAAACTGTCAGTTTATCCTTGTTTGTTTTGTGGCGTGACGCTCCTCAAATATTCATGGTTCATTTGGATTCAAGCTTACGAGGCCCATGCAAACTGCGCTTCTGGATGCGTATTTTACAAGACCCTCGACAAATGGAATCCAGGTGTTATGGATCACTTCGTCACATCGACAGTTTCAAATTGGACGTTTTTGTACCCAACCAATACAAGGATCAACTTCTTAGGCGTTCCACAGTCAGAAATCTGAGCGTTGTTTTGTTGGCCGCTTGCCTCGCTGACACATAAGTTCAGGAAAGGCATCGTGTTCTCAGAAGCTTTCTAAGTAGTCATATCCGAGATCGATAAAGCCTTGTTCCGAGTAAGGTGTTCCTACCATGGTTACATGGCCTTGGGCAGCAAGTGGCTTGCAAATCAGAAATATAACACTTGTCCCAGACTTGCCAAGAGCCCGACGGGTTTGCAATTTCTCCTTGCCAGCTATGCTTACTCTGTGGAAGACAAGGCAGCGAGGCGAAAAAGGTTGCGAACTTTTCCTTGAACTATGACGCAGCCCAGCAAGTGATTCGTGAGATGAGGCTTGACAAAGGCACATCTCCGCTTCATGTTGTCCTGATAGATCTGTTGGAGTGCCTTCGTAATGCTGTCCTCCCGTCTAATTGGGTCCATTAGCGATGGAGTGGATATTTAAGAAACACCGCCCGTCTCACGTTGTTGAGAGAAGACGGATATTTCCTTTTGAATTCCATGCATATATTCTGTGTCCGTGAAGGGAAGGGCTTGTTGGTTCTGTCACATTTCATGAACCGACCTTAGACTAGTCAGAATGTCACGACTCAACCACGACTCACAAGTTCGACTCCATCCGACTCGCTGGTGCACACGCTCATTGCCAGGTGTGTTCCCATCCCTTGACTCCTCGCTCCGGAGGTCGTTTCTCGACATTGCTTGAATGCCAAAGTTTGAAATACCAAATAAAATCGCAACAAAACTTGAGCCTCATGTAAATGCTCTTTGCGTGCTGCCCCATTGACAGATACTAGCCTTAGGAGTAAATTCCGTGCAGGCTTTCTGGTAACACCCCAAACCATTCAAACCAGCAAAGGGTGAAGGTCTCGCACCCCGGTTACACAATACCTTAGGCAATAAGTGTAACGGAACGATCACTGCTATACTATGCAGAACTGGTCTCATGCCTCTCCATGAGCGAAATGGACCGCCGAAATTCCTCGTCAGTCACACTTGCTGCATACAAGCCTGAATTCTCGTCGAGCTCTGTTCGTTTGTCGTTATTGTTTACTATGTTTACGATTCTGAGAGTTACTATTGCTAGCTACTTAAGCTTGACTAGTTGAAGCACACTTCAGTGAACGCAAAAGTCGAGTGACTCGGTGTTAAGAGCCCACATCTAAATCAGAGTGTAGCCAATTCATGCTCCCATGGTCGACATCCGAGAGGCGGGTAAAACTATTGAAGATGCGAGCGATGGTAAGACCATTTGACGTCGAGGGAGAGTGTGTTCAATATTGAAGTCATTCCCCGCCGAGTCGTTAGTTATAGCTTCAACTTTTTTTGTCAGCGCCAGCCCAATGTATAAAGCTCGAGAGAAGCCTTCGAAAGGATATGAGTAAGCTCATATAATCTGTGTTTTCTTTCTCTTTGAGCTCAAGCAAGCTATTCTACTATTCTGGGGGGTCTGTAGTTCAAAACAATGTGAGAAGGATTTATGTGTTCAAGCATGAACGGCGGGTTTCCAACGCATGGTCTTTGATTGTTCAAGAGTACGCTTGTAGAAAAAGTGAAGAGATTTGGATAGAAAGAGCTCAGTGCAAGTTCCCATTTATACATCGTCAGGTATGGCTCATTGCTTAGGCATGGTTTTGCCGAAATCTAGAACCTAGGGACGCGTTTTTCATACATACCGTAGTAAGAGCCAGTAAGGGTGAGTGCTTACATATCTGAGTAGAAGTACTTACAACTACTCAAAGAATATCAATTCTTACATAATCTAATTATTTTTGATTTTGCCAGAATTTGAGTGAGTATCGTCATGTTATGCACTCGTTGCATCGACATGTCCGCACATTGTCGACGCGAGTCTCTAACCGCCTATCCAGAACAAGCGTATTCGTTGACACCCTTGCACAGGAGACCAATGAACATGCGTGGCGCATTCTGGGGGCATTGCGACGCCACCCCGTAGAGTTCAAAGCAGCTCCCATCGTTGTGCCCGACTACGAGCGGTGGCGACCGGCGTTTGTGCACTCTTGGAGCCTCGCCACGGCCGTAGAGGAGATGCAAGAAGAAGCTGTGCCGCTGTGGCTGGCGTTTTACCTTCTTGCATTCAGGATCCGTACTTCACAAGACGCATACCCGGCGGGTCTTGACCTTGCCTATGCACATCTTTCCTCAGCACCCCAACACCTCCAAGGGCCCCTTTTGATTTTTGCGCTCGCTGGGCTCTCTCGTTTTAGCCTTCTCCTCCCCATCCGACGCGTCGTTGACTCGTTTCTCATTACGGACCTCTCCCCTCATTCTGAGCTGTACTTCAACCTGTTCATCCAGGCGCTAACCATTACGCCAACACAATCTACAGAAACAGCACAGGCCATAATCCTCCTTATTCGACGCATGGAAGCTCGTAAACTCGAGCTTTTCAAGGAGACATACGATCTGCTCCTCAATGACCAGTTGGCTACCATCCACCTTGCCCATTTCCTCCGACATCACTCAACCCGACACGCTGCGGTCCCTACGACAGCTCAGTTAGAAGCATATCTCCGCATATTTGCCAAAGAAGGCGCAACCAAAGAAGCTACCGAACTTCACTCAATCATTGGCGATCGCGCTGCGGCGCACCCAGACCCCCATCACGAAGACACGCTCCTCCTGGGGAAACGTCGCGCCATTGGTCTCCCCATAGAGCGTGCCAACAAACTACTCCTCGGCGTTCGTGCTGACCGTACAGCTGCCACTGAATTTCTCCAAAAGCTCCTGAAACCCAAATTCCGCCCAAAGGACAAACCTGTCTTCAACCTCCGCAGCCTCAATCTCAATAAGCCCCAACTTACAATGATACCCCTTACACAACCAACACCCGATATCCATGCGTTCACGAATGCGCTTACTTCACTTGCTGCCGATCAACGCGTTTTGTGGAAGGAGATTGTCGACACGTTTGAGCGCGCACGAACAGTTCGACTATTATCCCCGACCACTGTCACGTACACCGTCCTTCTGCGTGCACTCTATGAAAGGGGAGAATGGGCTACGGCAATACACTATTGGGATGAGTTCTATCGGAGTGGGCTGCGAATAGATCGGCAAGCCCTAGGTGCAGGGATAAGAGTGTTCACGAGGGCGGGACGACCACATGTTGCGTACGGGTTGATACAACAGTGGGCTTACCGCCTGAACCTTCCCAAACCGGAGCTTGAAGCGATAGAGCAGGATGGTTTAGAAGATGACGAGGAGCTGGTTGGAATGTTGACTATCTCCGAGGCTGCAGGCAAACCGATTGATACACGTCCCGCTCCCTATCGGGTTTCTCTCTCTATCATCACCCTCAACGACTGGCTTGTGACACTTAACCGAATCTTACGCCCAGACCTTGTGTTTGCAACATGGGATGCCCTCATTCCTGTCTACAACGTCATGCCAGACGCTCGAACTCTCTCCATCATCCTCTCAGCCACCCGCCGTGCCTGTCGCCTCGACGAGACGTCACTTCAGGCCATTGTAGCTCGCGTGAAATACGAGATTCGAGGCACCTTCGGCGGTAACACCCCCAGCCCTGCGGAGGAGAATGTCAGTGTGAACGATGCTCAGGCGAAATTGGATGCTCTCTTGAACTCTCCACAGTCCCAACCGCCTCATCCGTACAGTCCCGGTCTGTGGCACGGCCGTCTTCCAGTGGATCACGCTAGGTTACTCTTCTTACAAGCGGTGTTTGGTGCAACTCCGGACCCCGAGGCTCTCATGGACGTGAAGCCACCTGCACGGGCATTGAGAAAAAAGGCGCCGAGCGAGGAAGGGGAAGAAGGATGGGGTGGATTAGTTGTGGGATTGCCGAAGTGGCGAGAGCTTGGAGTGGATACGTGGGACGAACCGGATTGGAGGACCTTTATGAAGCGGAGGAGGACGATGGTGGATACATTGCCAACAACGACTGTGGATGGCAGACCCATCTGGGAGGAGGAAGAGGACAAGCTCGATGAAAATGCAAGGGCGTTGGCGACAACGGAGGCCGCTAGGAAGGAAAGTGAGGAGTGGGGCTCATACCACCCCTCGATCATCCCGACAGACAAGACCTTCTTCAATTACATCCTGCTTCTGGGCATTACAGGGCGCGCCTCTGAGATCGCCCGTGTCCTCGCGTGGATGCGGCATCTCAGCATCACGCCTCAGCGGTCTACGCTCGGTGCAGCACTAGTCTTATGGGGGGAGATCTCGGGACGAGCAGTCCTAGTCGAGCGCTGGACACGTCGGAAAAAACGCGCTTCGGCACTAAAATACACATCACCTACACCTGTGGCGAAGGAGGAACCGCCGTGGATGGAGGGACCACTGGGTGAACAGGCGCGGTCGGAGATCGATCTAGCTAAGAAGGAGGAGAGGGAGAAGGCACTCGCGCTTGTTGATGCGCCCATGGAGTATGCGAAGCTTGTGTCGTGGTTGCAGGAGTGGGTCCCGTTGGAGATGATGCCTGGGCCGAGGAGTTTGGCGATGTGGACACAGAATATCGAACGGTTTAGGGATGGTTCGCAGGATGTTAGGGAAGTGGAGGAGGCTATTAGGCAGACGGAGAATGAGGAGGAGGGTTGAGCACATCTAATTCTGCGTATACTTAATATCAGGCAATGTAATATTACTGTCATATCGGAAGATTTTGACTGCAAGGAACCAAACTGAAATAAGATTCGCCTTGTGGCATGAGTTAGAATGTTGTGGGAATTTGTTGATAACGAATGCACGCCACAATTCACAAAAATACATTTGGTCTGGCGGAGTAAAACCTTCTTTAAAAATGCCTATATAGCGTCTTCCTTATAACTGATGCCTTTTACAAGTAAACGAACTGTTCTTTCTACTTCCTCGTTCGATATCCTGCACCTGCTTGTAGAATGATGATCCATCAGAATTCAATTTGCCTAGACATTGATACATATACATCAAGAAGTATTATTGCTCTACAGATCATGACCAAGCACATAGATCATCAATTTGCCTAGACATTGATACATATACATCAAGAAGTATTATTGCTCTACAGATCATGACCAAGCACATAGATCATCCGCGCTTCGCAAGTTGAGCCTTTCGTTTCGCCTCAATTTCTGCATTCTTAGCTAAAGATGGAAAATAAGAGTATGTACATTCGGAAGTTTGGAAATGACGTACCTTCAGCTTCAGCTTTCCGCTTCGCCTGTGCCTCCTCACGGTCTGCACGTATCTTGGCAAGGCGGGCGAGGTCAGTCTTGGCTTCTTGCGTCTTGCCTGCGATGTGCAGCTAGGGAAGGAAGTTTCGTTAGATTCGAAATCGACACGAAAGGGAAAACATGGATACATACTTTCCAATAACGTTCCTTGGCATCCTGCTTCTCCTTCTCCTCTCTGTGACAGTTATTAATGAAGGTGAATAGCATTAAGAAGGGAAACGCACCTCTCCCGTCTCGAGAGCTGTCGAGGAGCACCGAGATCTGAGATATTCAACTTCTTCTCGACGTGGTTCGGGTTTATGAGGTCTTCATCTTCCTCCTCGTCTTCCGCGGCTTTCTGCTTTGCGGCCGCCTGTTTCTTCTTCAAGTCACGTCGCTCAGCACGCGAGAGCTCCTCTGTAGGTGCCTTCCCTGCTGCAGGAGTTCCTTCCGCCTCTTCTTCAGAAGCCTCCTCCTCCTCTTCAGATTCTTCCTCCTCATCAGAGTCATCGTCCTCGTCCTCGTCATCCCCATTATTACGAGGACCTCTGTCGAGCAATCATGATAAGATCGGCTGGTGAATGTGATCTGCAAGGGTTTTGATCAGACCTTCGATTGTAAATGCTGCCGTGTCCAATAGCAGTGCCATCTGCATCGAGAGTCATGTTCTTGCTGTACATGTTTTGTGTTAGGAAATCGCAATTGCGATTGCAAACGACGAACCTGAAATTGCGCCCACCACCACGCTTCTGCTTGAATTTTCCTGTAAGAAAATTGCATTGATTAGCAACAAGGCTCTTCCGTGTTTCTAATAAGCACGCGCCTGTCCCACGGGTCATACTGAAGGAGAAATGGTGCGAGGATGGTCTAAGGAAAAGTACTTAGGAAGTGGTAGGAGTCAAAAAGCAGATCAGGCTTTGGGTGGCCTTCCAAATCGGGAAAGCGGACTTTATAAACTGCCAGTCCAATCGGGAGTGTGTATTTGTCAGCAGGACCTCTCTTCAGTATGACCACAATACCATCTCGTCTTGCACGGGCGACTCGCGCGTCCGTTGACTTCGCCGACGCCAGACGCCGTGCAGTCCAGCTCTACCGCGACTGGTACCGTTCGGTACGCAGCGTCCATGGCATTCCTTCATCCATCGCTTACGACTTGCTCCGATATTCAGGCTCCTGAAATTGTTGAGCTCTATGCTCTAAACGTATCACCAGCCGTCATTCGCCATTCTATCCGCGAACGCTTTGAGATCAACCGCCATGTCACAGACGCGCGGGCTATCGATGTACTACTTCTCAAGGGGCGACAGGAGTACCAGGAAACCATGAACTGCTGGAAGCAGACAGATCATGTCATGGGCGTTCTATTGCAGCCACAAACACGACCGCAAAAAACTTTCCTACAACGCTTTTATGAAGGTGCGTAGTTTGCGTCATGTCTAATATATTTATGCTGAAACTGTTCATTTAAGGGAGAGACGAGCAAGCTGTCCTTCCAGCTGCGTCGGGTATTGTGTAGAGCCTTTCAAGTTAACAATATACTACTTTGGAGCATTCTGCAGTTCATGCCTGGATAAACTCCGGCTCACAGCATAAGTGGGGACAAAGCGCTATTCTGAGTCCTCGTCACACGTCAAGTATCCGTTACATTTCGATCTACAGTTGTCAAGGTCATGCTCATTACGGTGGAAGTTGTAAACCTTGGTGTTTGGCGGTCATATGCAACCCTATGAGTTTGGATTCACCAGTATAGTCTTCAGAGAACCGTGGTTGGAGTTTCTCAGTTACATGGTGTGTGTAGAGATTGTGGATTATGGATTGGTGACAAATGTTAGAGCAAGAACTGAGACTAAGAACTGAGACTGTCCTGCATACATGGCTGTGTCGCATCGGCCCAATCTCAAATCAGAAGGAATCAAAACAAGATCTTTCCAGGCTCAAACTCTTCCAACTCGGCTTCATCTTCAACCTACGATTCTATTCTCGTGGCTTGTACTTGCAGCGAGAATCAGCTTGAGTCCTTGTGGTGTCATATCTCCTCTGCATCTATGTAACTTCATCTGCTGACAATGAGAAAGTAAGAAAGTAGGTCAGATTTTATTCACTTGACGGTGTGACAATCAGTGGCGTATCTGTTTCTATGTCTTTTTTGCACTCCTGTATAGTTTGTTGATGCTGAGAAGCAGGTATATGGATTTCGTTCAATTGACGGTGTCAAAAAGTGCGAGGGCCTTCCACGTCGTGGGTGGTAACGGACTTCATATCGAGTAGCCCTGCTTGATATAAGGTGAGCAAGGGTTAAAGCATCTTTATCAATAGTGACATTCCTCACCTGAATCATGACACACACCCAAGGAACCCGACATATTGAGAGGCATCGGGCAATCAACATCTGGGACTGTCTTCCCAGATTTTTCTATCTCTCTTGGCTCCGGTATGATGTACCTTCCCTGAGCTCAGTCATTCATAGTGCTGACGTGCCGTGTATCCCTGTAGGTATTTTTTTTTCGGCACTATCCATAATTTTTATACAATCTCTTACGTTGGCGAGAGAACCGTTAATGTTTTCTAGGAATAATATCAAGTTTGTTGCACTCGTATCTCTTCAAGAGATCGATCAGTATTCCTTATACTACATTTCTGGACGCCTATACCAGAATCTCGGTGAGTACCACTACGCGTTATGTCTTTAGATCTTGACTGACGCCGTGAATCATAAGCTGGCCTATCCGATCCTCACAATTGCCATCACTAGTGGCTCATTTTCTATGGAACGTGTCCAGAAACCGGGAATAGAAATTTAGACGATATCAGAGGCACCTCAGAGATGCATGGCATAAAGAAATGCTCGTCAATTGCCATGACGCCATTTATTTCTTGCCTTGGACGTCCAACCACTCGGAGACCTGACTTGCACTCTTTTTGGAAGTCAAATACTTACACACAGATATGAGGTTGAATTCGTCAGTAAAGTCTTCTGAGATTTCCTGGAAATTCTTACTTTTTCATGGCCAGTGATGCGCACACATGTCGCAGCCCTTCTGACAAGTTCTTATATTTCCGCAAATTGAGATCTTCATCAAGCTGCAAGGTCGTGTCAGTCGCTTTCGATCAGCAAGATGAAAAAAGCCTGTCATTTTCCTCTTGTGCTGTGGATTTAGTGACAGATATTGAGGATTGTCTTGCACTGCCAGTGGGTACTCTGGTTGTTGCCCTCTGTGCCGCTCTCTGAACGGCTTGACCCAGTTGGTGAAATATCAAAGACAATATTTCACACAAGCGATGCCTCGACCAACATATTGTTTCCTCAACTCTCTCGAGACCTGTAGCGTTGTTTTATGCAAGCAGGCGCCGGGCGGAGGAATCCATGTATAAGATTAAGCTCGTAAGTTTCAACACGAGAAATGTGCCAGCGAAGGTCAGCCAGAAGGTTGATAGGACACAAACGTTAAATTTTAGCCAGGAACCTTACCCCCTAGTATAAAGGTTTTTATCCTTATATATGCCACTGTAGCACAATGGTAGTGCGTTGCTTTCCTATCTTGGCGAGGCAGAGGCTGCGAGTTCGAGTCTCGTCAGTGGTTGCGTCTTTTCACGCGATGCGTGAATGACAGGCGACGTGGATGGTGCTTGAAACCGCGGCACGTTCGATCCCCATCACTGGTTTTTTGAACTTTATACACCTTCCCAAGCACAGTTTAAGTTACAAATTGGTTAGCAACACATTTTGAAAAGTTCATATGCATTTCACGCAGTAGCTGTGGTAGGGGCAGCAAACAACTCGGCATCTCTCGAAACCTTTGAAGACTGATAGTATGAACGGGAGGGAATGGATTCTTTCTCTCTCTGATAGCCCAGATTTCTCTCAGGCATCTGACGACAACTGCAATAGCATCCACTTGTTGAAACAACCTCCGCAATTCGACGCTCAGAATCAATCAAGGAGATAAGCAGCGAAAGATAAGATAATATTCCGGTTGCCTCAAGTGAGCTAGAGGCAAACGTATAAGAACTACGACGAACTATGTCGCCTACATACCTATGAAATTGAGTGAAAGATAATAGGAGGTGATCGTGGAAGGCAAAATAAATGGATCCGGAGTGATAGACACTGAATGAATGATGAAATCGATGCACCGTCTTGTGAACGTTCGGCCGATCCGTGGTCCAGGATTCCAACACCATTCTTGCTTCAAGCACTGCCAAACTTGTGAAACAAGGAGGTGATGAAGTCAAAAGGGCGAACCCAGTCGACTGACGATACAGTAATAGTAACGAGACAAACAAAATACGTAACCTGAACAAGAAAATAAAACCGCGACCCTAGAGCGCAAACGCACAAAGTGGTAAGAGATAAAAAAGGAGGTATTCTTGTTTCGTCATCGCGAAACGTGTAGACTTGAGTGAGCTACAAACATAAGCAAACCGACGCGCATTCTCTTGCACTCGGGCCTCGAGAGATGACTGAGTAAGGTAATATTGAGTCCAGAAAAGTAGTAGCGACGATCCAGAAGTAAGAGAAACTGAAGCTCAGGATGACGTAGGTTCCAAGCACAAGGATGGGATCAGCGGGGTTAGAAGTCCAAAGAACGGACCGTTGTCATCCTCCGGGCCGCGGGCGACGCTGAAAGTCATCGTGCACTTGACGTTACCCAGGAAGAGATCGTATTCCGCCCCTTCGACTTGCTTCCCGCCTAGCCCAAGGACCCACATACAGAAAGGTTATAGTGTAATCGCATGCCGAACAAGTCATAGTAAAGGTCATCCCGGAGCAATCCAGTTTTCCTGCTCTTCAATCTTGAGCGCTCCACGGTTCTAGAAAAGATAAAAGAGGGACAGTGAGTGATTCGCGGTGGCGACGAGGACGTGGTAAGATAATAAGTAATAAATCGAAGACAACGAAGCCAAAGAGAGTGATCGAGATTCCAAACCTAAGTAAGAACTGATTTCATGAATGAATTCGTTCTCTCGACTGCACTGGCGTCCGTGCGGAGTCAAAACTTCGAGCGTGAAGAGAAGGGTGTCGTCCTTGAGAAACTTCGTGGGAAGGAGAACTTTGTGTCAGTCGACAAAACTGTGTCATGACTTGTTCCAGCTCTCTACCAATGATGCTAGTGGCAACGAACAGCATGCGACGACTTCGGCGATGTTACCCTTTGGCGTTTGGGTGCCTATCATATCTCCGCCTCGTCTCCCACCTGAAATTTACTGATATGTAACGGTCAGCTGCTAGTGCTTTGTCATTTACTAAGTAGTAAGCTAGCACGCAACTCTCCAATCATCGATGTTACATTATGAGATGCTGAGTTCTTAGAATCCATACAAGAATGGGTCCCTTCTCTGTGCGTTTCCCCAGTGCCTCATTGGTCATTCATAGACAATGGTTTCTTCTCCTGTTTCGACTACCGCTCAACTTACCTTCTTCGTCGCACCGCCTAAGGGTGTTCGTGCGTTCCAGCATGTCAATGCTGTGAACTCTGGTCCTGAGGCGGGCGATCGTGTCCGAAACTTCAAACGCGAACAAAAGGAAATCATCATCGAGAATCTTCGTGGCAAAGAGGAATTGGTCTCGCTCGATAAAACCGGCTTCCAGCTGGTTCATCACCCCGCTAAGCATACGGAATTCACAAATGACGCAGATATTCAGAGGGAATATTACCCTGAAAGTGCTGAGCTGATGAAGAAGATCACTGGAGCAAGCAGAGTAGTATTCTTCGATCACAGTGAGTACGAGCTCTTCCGAGCTCATTAAACATAGTCTTACATATCATTCGCTCTTTCAGCCATTCGTCGTCGTCGCCCAGGGCAGATCGATGATGCTCCTGACAAACGTCAACCTGTTGTTCAGACTCATGTCGACCAGACCACGAAATCATCCATCGCTCGTGTCCACCGACATCTCCCTCCTGATGAAGTACCTGAACTCCTCAAACACCGGTTCCAAATCATCAATCTCTGGCGCCCCATATCCAACCCTGCAATTGACTGGCCTCTGGCACTGTGCGACTTCAACAGTGTTGACGTCGAGAAAGACACACTTCCCGTTGCTCTTATCTACCCTGACCGCGAGGGGGAGACATACGGCATCACGTACAATCCTAATCAGAAGTGGAAATACTTCTACGGAGTCACACCGGAGGAAGCTATCTTCATCAAATGGTGAGAACAGAGCCTCTTCGTAGAAGTAGTCAGAGACTGATGCAAACCATGTTAGCTTTGATTCAGTTCAGGATGGCAGTGTCGCTCTCTTTACTCCACACACTGGGTTTGCGGACCCCACTACCCCTGAAGGAACGCCTTTTCGAGAGTCCATCGAGTTGAGGGCACTGGTATTCTACGATTAGATCGTGGGTTAAAGGAAGCATTGCCTGGTACAGGCTGGAGCGTCTTTGATTTCTGATGTGGATGTCTCTTTTTAAATTTACAATGTGTATTTCAATGATCGATCTCTCATGTTTTCAGAATCTAGACTCAAGAACTGTTCAGAAATATCAATGGATTGTCACGTTAAAATTGACACCGACAGAGAACCATCAGGAGCACCTATGATCAACATTCGATCTCGTCGCTTGAGCAGAAGAGTGTCGTAAAACAGCCTATATACTACATATGTATTTCTGGGCCTTTCGACCAAGTTACCGTGTGCCCGTCCATATTTCAGCTCACACTTGCTCAGAGAAAGTGCTGGAGGCTACACTGAGCACGGCAGAAGCACCACTTGAGAACGTGTCATCGAGATTCAGTTACAATATTTGACTCCATCTACCATAGACTCGCCTTCCTCAAGATATCAAATCTCATTCTCCGTTCCGGATCCTATAACTCCGGTACTCAGTTTCTTAGTGACTCTGCCATCGAAAGGCATTGGCGCTGTGCAATTACGAGACTGTCGACTGTCGACCCGAAAGAGGACATCTAAGACCTTCCCGCGTTTATTTTCCCTAACTGAGCCTGGAGAATCTCTGTGGGTCAAATACGATTCGAACCGGAAACGGTGCTTCCATGGGGGTGACAACGGAAGAAGGTATGATGTTCAAATATTGAATTTGTGCGACGCGACGATTGTTTACGAGCAAGGTGGCAGGCAGCTTCCACTCAACTGAGGATGGAAAGGGGCGTTCAGGGATCCTATAGCTGACACTATCCCCAGACAGTCAATTCCAACTGAGTGCCCCTGTGTTCTATCAATTGTTATGGAATTTGGATCAGTACTGGAAAATAGGTTTGTGAATTTTGATTGGGTTCCTTATACACTGAGGACCGAATTTGAATCTATCACGTCGTACATCACAACTATATGAAATGTTGGAAGACCTCAATCTCAAATTATATCGATAAGTATGACAGGCATCAGACCCATTCAGATCGATTTGCTTTTGTAAATCAAGACATAAGCAGACGAATCCTCGCCTAAAACACTTCATCAACATCCTGGAAGTAGGTCAAGTACCGAAGGGTTGTGGTTAAGTACTCACCTCCTCCATCAAGTGTTGCAAGTTTCTCCTTGGGGAATATCGAAACCTTGTCATCATCGAATTTGTACCAGTCCTCGTCGTCCTCGTCAATTTCGAGTGCGCCAACGCCGACTGGCGTGCTAGTACCATCACCGGTTGGTGCAGGTGCAGAACCTTTCGAAGGATGGAACGCGCTCTTTTTGGCAAACCCGATGTAGTGACCTGCATCAGCTGCAGCTCCTTTGTGCGTCACGATCGCTAAACGATATATGTAGACAATTGAGCTGAATAAGAAAATTGACATGAAAGGGAGCTAGGTACGAACCGACTAGATCATAAAGTCCACTGTTGCTTGCCCCAATATCGCGCTTCACCTCTTCGCTGATGAGAGCGTCAAACTCCTCCTTCTCCTTTGTCCTATACACGCTCTCGTCCTCGAGCTCCCCGACAGCAAGGGTCTTACCCTTCTCGACAGCGGCATCGATGGTGGATGCATCTACAACAGCAATGGCCGTCGCATCGCCCATTTCGACGTCTGTGGTGGCCACCGGCGCAGGGGTAGGGCTATGCGCAGGTACGTTCTTTGTCCTCTTGCGCACCTTACGACGCTCGTGACGGTCCTTCTCGATATCCTTCAGCTTTCGGCTAGCCGGGAGGAGCTTCGCTTTGAGATCATCTGTCGCGAGGTCAAGGGCGTCAAACTCGAGCGGGAACTTGACTTTGCGCTGTGAAGGAATACTAAGAATCGAACTAAAGACAGAAAGACGGGTCATACCATAATCTTGGCTTTCTTCTGGATATCTTGTCTCCATGCGAAGCGGACCATGTGGACGACGAGATAACCCGGCAGACGCGTTATCCGTGATTTTTGGGAGTAGAGAGCGTCGCGGCCGAGAGAAGGTGACCGTTTCTCGACTTTTTGATCGAGAGACTATAGCAGGTGAGCGAGTAAACCGAGTTATGTGGGAGCAACGTACGTTCATAATACCCGTGAGCATAAAGTTAGTGGTGATATTGATATTACATTCAATCTTGAGCACGTTTTCCGTCGTAACTGATGCCGGCTCTTCTGGGGCTTCGTCGCACGTTAGTCTGTAGTCAGTGTTCATTAGTCATGGCTAAGCACAATATCGACGACCCAACTCTCTGCGCATCTCTCCCATGAGGTATTGTTCCACAAACTTCTTGGTCTCACTTGTGGCCACGGCCGACGACCCAGATGAAGTACCGTCAGCGTTGAGGCCAGGGACATTTCGCAGCGTGTGGATGATCTGTCCAAAGCACTCTTCAGCATCTTGCTGGGCATATCCAGCAGCCATTCCTGGCAACTTTGATCCTCGATCCATCTCAGCGAACTGGGGGTTGACTTGGCGTAGCGTGGAGAGGAAAGACATGGGATTTATGCTGTCCGCTGTTCGTGACATGTTAACGTAGAGGTCCCGGAGAGCAGCGGGAAGAGGAGTTGTTGATTGAAGAGAGGGGCTGTGATCTATAGCGTGAAATTGGCGCGAATGGAGCTGAGCACATTGACGTACGCAGTGAGAGCAAGCTGAAGTTCAGGTATGGTGCGCAAAGCCTGTACGGAAGCGTTCATGTAGCAGGTATTCCCGAGACTGTAATTGACCATTAGAGTCATCGTCACCGAGAACCCTAGCATACGCACTTGCGAAGACCGACAGGTTTGGCGAGCTAGAGACAACATCAGGACATATATAGCTCAATGAAACAAAAGGCATCACAGCTTCGGCCAGCTCAGCATCATCCATGTCTAAATAGAACGTGAATATTTCAATGACCGCCATTCGATATAGCCTACCTTCCAAGAAAACAATTGGCTTTGTTGGTGGTTTTGGGAGTTCCCCAGCGGCGCCAATGACCATAAAGGTTTGATCGGCCTTTGGAGCAATCTTTTTCCATGACGAATCATCCTTTGAATCTGTGTTTAGTACCAAATTCCGCAGAAAAGACTTCAGACCTACCTTAAGAACGCCACCCTTGACCATAACCTTCATTCGTTCAACTGGGACACCAGTAACCTGATAAATTGCATCCTTGAAGACCGCTGGAGGAAGATCGGGATCTAGAGTGAGATCATAAACCTTTCCAGCGTGCTTGATATGAACAACAAGGGGAGCCATGATAAGATCGGAGTACAACCCACTGGACGACGCGTACACGCGTTACCTCATTTCTATTTGTTTGCAGTTGCTTGACTACACCTTCTTCATATGTTTGACCTTGTATAGATCTAAACCCATCAGCAGAAACTTGCTGGTGACAAGTTCGATCGTGATAATTTTATTTCCATTCGCAACTTTTCGATTTGTCTCCACCCTTTCGCATTGCGCCACACCCACGACATGTCCAGCCAGAAAAAGATCACCCCCACAGAGGATGAGCTCAAGACTGCCTTGGTGGCGCTCAAAACCAGATACCCAAGCCTTGGAATCACCAAAACTCATTCGATTCTGCTTGCGAGTTATCCGGATTGGCTTGTCAGCGAGAAACGCACACGCAAAGTCCTACAGAGCGAAGGGTTGATTCTCGATACCCCAAGCCCCCAAGGCACAGATTTTTTGTATCCCACGTCGCGTCTTATTCCCGATCTTGACATACCCAGATGGACAAGCAAGGTGCAAGTTAGATACTATGACAAGAAGAAGGGAAAGGGCCTCGTTGCTATCGAAGATATAGAGGAAGGTGAAACTATTTGGAAAGAAGATCCTTTCATCCTGGCCCCAGAATGGTAAGCTGCTTCAAGCTACTGTTGTCAAGGACGTGCTTGAATGGCTTGAATTAATAGGGAAATATACGACATGCAAATTTCGTCTGGGGCTTGTGGCTTTTGTTCTACTCCTCTCGATCAGTCTTCGCCTCTCACCCAACCTTGCCCCGCCGCAACCTCATCCTCCTCGCAAACACCCTGTGCATTCCGTTTCTGCAACCGCCTCTGTCTATCTCGTTCTGCAAAACATCATCAACTCTTGTGTTCTTCCCAGAACCCAGGATGTGTACCCCTTCTGAAGTTAATCAAGGATACAAAATGGATGGCTCTCCACGCGTATGCGCAATGCACATCTCGCGTGCTACTGGCAGGTCAGCGTAGCGCAGAAGAAG
The DNA here is from genome assembly GCA_018855915.1 of Tephrocybe sp. NHM501043. Classification (NCBI taxonomy): domain Eukaryota; kingdom Fungi; phylum Basidiomycota; class Agaricomycetes; order Agaricales; family Lyophyllaceae; genus Tephrocybe; species Tephrocybe sp. NHM501043. Next base: position 38,293 of record JABCKO010000017.1, read on the forward strand.
AAGATCAGGATTGGAAAGTCGTCACTGGTCTTGCAGAACTTGGGCTAGAGGAGCGTTTCAAGTACAGTTTCAACTCGTGAGAAGTTCCTTTTTGTGTCTAACTGTTGCCATACTCATTTTCAAACATGTAAATACAGGGCAGGATCGGCAGAACCAGACAGAGAGTCTTGGAAAAAGGCGCACGCCACAATTTTGCACGCTTTCCGATCACCTAAGAGCCCAGCCGACCAGAAAAGCCTTGCTAGGATTCTGAAAAAGCCCATCAACCCTGTGGTCGAGAAAGCGCTCTTCGAGTATGACGGATTCCTCAAAGGTCTAGGAAGAATGAGTCTGAGCGAGTTCGCCTCTGTTTTTCTTATTTGACGCATTTTGACGAGTTTTGTTCGCGCTTTAATCAGATTTGGAAGCTCACGGAGGTCTCTATACCCTTCACTCGCACTTGAACCACTCCTGCACACCGAACGTTTCTGTGCGACACAACGACCGCCGCACAGCACTTTCCCGCATCACGGTGATTGCCAAGCGCTCCATTGTGGCTGGCGAAGAGTTGTTCATCACATACGTGAACCCGGAGCTGGATGTCCGGCGGCGCAGGCAAGAGTTGCAGGCGTGGGGTTTTGGAGACTGCACATGTGTGAGATGTTTGCAGGAGGCAAAGCACATGAAGCCAGAGGATGCAAGGATGGACGATCTCGCTTCGGAGTTAAAGGCGAGCTTGGGTGTGATGTAATGTGATCTCGTGGAGTCAAGGTGTGTAGCTTTCTTGAATCCGTCAAGTAGAACAAAATGCTGATAAGCTTGCGACTAGAGTAATTAAAAATGTCGAAACAATTTAAAATAGCCCACTCTGGATGTCTGAATCTCTAAGACACAAGCGTGTCTCTGCAAGGTAACTATAGATTCACGAGGCCGGTGGTTTGTTTTTCAAAAGAAAAACGCTGAAGTGCAATGCTTTCAGCTGAGGCCAATTTTTCTGCCTTGTTTTGACTTGCCTCTGATGATGTACGCATGGCTATATTGCCTCATTGCATTTCTGATCGCAAAACATTTGACCAATTCCTAGTACACCCTCATAACGAATAGATCGGTTTATAGCACAGTGAAAGATCGCTTCTTTTCGATGATTTTTCTCCTCTTATCGGAGAATGCAAGGAGAACGAAGATTTGATGTGATAGCCTTCAAGTTAACGTTCTTTTCCCTTTGACTTCCAAGTTCCGAAATCATGTCCAAACACTGATGTGAGGAATTTAGGAAACCTCTGTGTTCCTCCCAGAAAATAGTGATTGCAGCTGGTGGTGCTGGTCTGCAAAGGGCCTTGCAAATATCACAAGCTACTTGCGATGATGTTAGTTTTCAAATACCTAGTAACTTTTGCACCACAAGCAGAGTCTTATCATCTCTCCGAATCACACAAAATTTTGAGCAATGCGTTAGAACAGTTCTCGGACAAAATCACTAGTGCTGCGGGTCTACGCTCCGAATTTTTTACAGATGAACGGTAGGCTCTTTGAAGTTGGATGCCTTCCCTGGAACTAGGTGCCTTGTACTATCTCTCTCGAATTCTTTGGGCTCTGCTCTGGGAGAAATGGACGCTCGCCTCGAATATCACCACAATACCGGGGGGTCAAAATCCAACAACATCGTCATCACGGCCCCGTTTGTGTTCAGTATTGTCAGTATGTGAAAATGGGCAGTGAGGCAACAGCTCAGACGGGAGCATGGTTTAAAAGTAGCAAGTCATGTTTTTTTGTAGTATTTTCCGCGTCTTTTTCTGATTCTACCCATTTTATAACCTCGAACTCACAATACAGAAAACCCATTCATCGTTTGGTAGCGGCACGTGCGAGATCCCTGAAAAGCATGTCGTCAGTTCTTGGCAACAACTGAGATGAATTGGGTTGAAACTTACCCAAACGACGTATCAATACATTGTTTGATCTCCTTGTAGCTGACCACCAGACATGATTGCTCATCCCTGGCAACGAGCATGACCTTTTCGTCCGTGCCTGCATCCAGCTAAATGATTGTATGAATTGAAGGATTGACGGAAAGAAAGGTGACGACGGGGCAAACCTTGTTCAAACAGACTAGGACATGGGACAAGTTGACCACGGGATTGCCACGCTCATCGACCTGGTGGAAAACGTAGTCACGGAAGAGCTTGACGATGTAGCGATCCCCCGTTTCTGACCAACGGGGTTCACGAGCGAATCTGTATGGCGGAGCGTTTAGCATACGGATAACTTGAGAAGGGGGGGCGCACTCTGGTCGCTCGTTGATAAAGCCGAACTTGCAGAGCAGGCGCACTAATCGGGCGTTCTCCAGCTCGCTCAAGAGCTCATTTTCCAATCGATCGGTAGCACTATGATGAGATTAAGATACACGAAGACTCCACACAGATAGGGAGCAGAGCTGACTTGAGGGCCTCCTCCATCTCTGAGTTTACTCTCGGATGGATCTTGTCGAGGAAGATGTTGATACTCTATTATCGCAAAGCAAGCTCAGTCCCTCGTTCCATACCGAAAAGGCTAGTGTTACCTTATGTGGACCGGCTCTGCTGGTCAAATACAAAGCAGCATCCTTTACATCTGCACTATAATTCCTGGTGATGAATTCCACGCTCTTCTGATAGTTTTGTCCACTTGTCGCCATGATGTTGTTGCAGCACAGCACAAAAATCAGGCGTCCTAAGGCGGTGAGGTCCTCCTGCTGCAGCAAACCCATATCCTGGATCGTATCATGGAGTAGCACATCGATTATACCGCAGCAGCTTATGCGGACCCTAAAGTATGTATAGCATGAGGAAGCGATGTTGTCGGTGGTAAAGGGGTGCTGACCGGTTCTGACCAGTGAGAAGGATCTTGGTAACGTCGACATTACGCACAGCCTGCCCAACGTCGTGGACCTTCTTGATAGCGGAGGCAATCTGGACTATATAGGACCAGATGGTGCGTTCCGGGATGATAGTCGGGAGTTGCGCCTGGAGATGGGGTGCCCGGCCATGCTGGAAATGATGTGTTTGCATCGTCGGTGGCTTCGGTTTCAGATGCACATCAAAGAGCGTCCGAGAATCCGCGTGGTACGCATGTACGAATACCAGAGCTGATGTCATTGTATGTAAGCGGCGACCAGTTGGCATATGTCGACAATGCTTACAGAAATCATCAGCGGGGAATGACTTGGTGGTGAAAGCCTCCTTGACTGAAACGATATTTGGGTGCCGGATGTTAGACCATATCTCAATCGCACTGAACGCCGATTGGTGCATCAGGCGAAAGTCTGCCGAACACCGTTGAAATAGCGATACGAGCAAAATGGAGGAACAGCTTACTCTCAATCCGTCGAAGAGCATAGGGCAGACCGTCCGTCGAATTGATTGCTCGATATACCGTCGAATACCAGTTTGCGATCTTCCTGCGCTCCACGGTGCCTGTGGCGGGTTCAAGTGGTACGAGGGTGTGATACCCCTGAATTTCTTCGGGCAGATTTGAGCCTAAAGAGATGTGTTAGTTGTGGGAGTCTATACGGGGGCATCCACAAACCAATGGGAGCAATTTGACGCGTTGTCTCACTGCGCTTCTGAAGAAGGGTCCGTAGAACGGAAGAGGATGGAAAAAAGTGGGTGTCAAATGTGGATGGAACAAAGTTGGCTGAAGAAGCCGGGGTGTAGAGATGGTAGTCTAACTTCAAATAAAGTTGTGGGCGGAAAATGAAAAAAAAATTGACAAGGGACCTACTGGTTGTCGCAAGTAGACCGGGGGTGAGGGATAGTACGCAGAATCAAGGGCATGAGGGTCATAATCTGGATATGTGGCGTATTGATTTTCGTCGTAAAACCCGCTATCCATCTAATGGGGGCTCTTAGACATGGAGTGCAAAAAGTACAAGAAATAATGACCCACTTCCGCCATTTGCTTGATCAGGTCGTCTTCTTCACTAGGATAAGCGTATGGATTATACTGTTCTTGGCCTTTGTACGCTTGATACTCCATCTCAGGTGTGGCGACAGGCCTATTAACGACGGTCAGTTATATGGATCTTCAAATTGGCCGAAAATACACTCGCGTGATTGTAGGTGTCGACCGATCCACAGATGGTGGAGGTGGTGTAGCAGTACCGACGATGGACCTCGGAACGAATACCGGTGCATTTACGGCTTGGGGTGTGATAGTCGAGGTGCGAGTTTCTTGCGCCGGGGAACTGAGAAGATGTCAAACGGCAAGTTGACGCCAAAGTGAAGATCCTTAACACACGCTGGAGTCGATACTTCTGGCTGTAGTGGATATATGAGATGTAATGCCAACACACTAAATAAAACACATACCGAAGGGTGAGCAAACGGGCAGCTATCTTGATACCTGCAGAACCTACCACCACATAAATCATTCTTCTCCCCACAATCCAGCAATTCAGAAAAGAACTCACCCGTGAATGACGATGTTTCTGCACTGCTGCTTTCCCCGAGCATCTATGCACCAGAGTTCACTCGCATTATGTCAATGATTACAACCCACGTAAACTGACCTTTCTTCGTTGGAGTCTTGGGCTCTTCCTGAGTGCTTGGGTCGACAATTTTTATGGCCGCAGACTGGGGTCGTACGAAGAAGGCCATCTCATAGATTGAGAACACTGGACGGCAAGTCCGCTGCCCAGCAGAGTCAAGAATAAGCCCCTCGCGAATTCATTTCGACATTAAACAAGGTGTACAAATAGGCGTACACATCTTCGCTTTCTCTCCTTCGATGCTTCTTCCACGATTATGCGCCATGTACTCATTTCCTCGACTCTTTCGATCTTTTATGACCACCCCCCACCCCCCTCTCCCCGGTTGAGCCTCCAGTGACTAAATGTCGACCACCCCTATCACCAGCGCGCAAGAAATGCCACAACCGTAACCTGCAGCTTGCTCACGTTCTATCCGAAGTTCCTGAACCCACGGCGAGACGACCTTAAAACATAAATTTCGAAAAACATGTCGAGAGTCTATGTTGCTCTGTGCACACGTATGGGCTTGCGTATCATTATCACCCTTAATCCTTGGAGCCCCAGCCGCTGGAAGCACTTTGGAACTTTACCTTGCTTTACCATTTCAGTGACTCCAGATCTGCCTGCAGCGACCATTCCCAATTGCAATTGATTCTAATCTCTTCGTCTGTGAGAAGTTCTTCTAGATCCTTCTTTTGTCCTTCTCGGAACTCATGACCTCCGAAGGTTGATGAGAGGTGCAAAACTAGGTCCTAATATCACAAATCAACTGATGAGAACTTGACACGGGACCTTAGAATCAACTCGAGGACATTGGCGTCCACACTGACAGTATGTCACCATCTGTTTTGTGTACCTCTGTGAGTTGGGGCTTACCTCTTCCATAACAGACAGACCTGTCTACATGCAGATCCCTAAAGACTCCCAAGTGAAATATTTACGATTTGCGGCTAGGCTCGTTATGCTTCAACTGAGGATGCACGTTGTTTCCGTGTGATCCTTTGGGCGTCTACAATGTACATCGTGAATTGTGAACGATTCGCTCGCGGGACACAAATGGTCGACGGGTGTATTGAACGTTAGTTGTCATTCGAGGCTTCGCTCAATCTTCCCGCCAATGACAAGCTATATATGGATGTCAAGGTTCAGAACATTGTCTATAAACGAGCTTACGTCCTGCTTCGTCCTGTTTCCCATCTGACATAATCCCCATTGGAGATCACCCGCTTGGGAACATCGCGAGTGTGTTACTACCGTACCCGAGATGATGGTCTGGATTCAGCAAAACAAGTCATACTTAAAGACAAGGCTCCGTCTGACAAGGGATGAATTATCTTTGGTAGATTGTTCGTGAAGAGCCCGTACCACATACGGAATTGAGCAAATGAGAATAAGGGGATAGGAGACAAAAGTGAAGGCTACCTTCTTTATAAGGCAAGCGGTATAACAGGCGCGAATAAGCCGCAAGGAACCAGGTTGCACCGTGATCAGTTCAATCCTTGGTTCAGCTCTCATCTCCCTCGAGGCCACGAGCGCGGAAAGCAGTCAGCGGACAGCAGCAATGGCCTACGCACAGACTATGAGCCCTCACCAGCAATTCCGGGACGTCCAGACTCCAACGACACCACCAATGCAGCGACGACATGCCACTAAGATGCGCTTCGTCGCTGACCTTTCTCAATGCCTGTTCGATTTCGTGATCCAGCTCCTTCCGACAACGGAAGAGATGGCGGTCAAGGAGGATGTTCGGAAATTGCTGGAGAGACTCATCCGCACAATCGAGCCTGACAGTCGTCTGCTATCCTTTGGGAGCACGGCCAACGGCTTCAACCTGCGCAACTCTGGTAAGTGCAGCATCCATGGATCTTACATGACCATTAAACCATCGGATTCGACAGACATGGACCTATGTTGCTTGATAGATTCCAAGGAGCGGTTAGCCGCGACCGATTTAGTAACTATGCTGGGCGACCTCCTCGAACGTGGTATGGAACTTGAGATTACTCTTTCTTATCTTCACTGATTATTTTTGACGCAGAGACAAAGTTCCACGTCAAGCCGCTCCCCCATGCACGTATACCCATAGTGAAACTGTCCCTTGACCCGTCACCAGGACTTCCATTGGGCATCGCTTGTGATATCGGCTTTGAAAATAGATTAGCACTAGAGAACACGCGTCTCTTAATGTGCTACGCCATGATTGACCCGACTCGTGTCCGGACACTGGTCCTCTTTCGTACGTTGCGCCTTCGAACTGTGGCTGAACACGGGTGCTGAAGCGATCTTCAATCCAGTGAAAGTTTGGAGTAAACGGAGGTACATCCTCAATCTTAAGCTTCAACGATATCCTAACTGATGTATTGGCTAGAAAAATCAACTCTCCTTATAAAGGGACCCTTTCATCTTATGGTTATGTCCTACTTGTAATTTACTTCCTGGTACACGTCAAAAACCCGCCAGTACTTCCCAACCTCCAACAAATGCCTCCATTGCGCCCAATATCGACAGTGCGCATTACGGTTTCTCATCCCATCAATAAACTCTCACACCTACCATAGGAAGATACCCATTTTGCAGGGTATAACACATGGTTTTTCGACGATATCGAACTTTTGAGACAACGGTGGCATTCCGACAACACGGAAAATGTGGCTGAGCTGTGAGTATTAATGATCGTCAACACCTCGGTGAAGCTGACCAGGCACACATTTAAGCTTAATCGATTTCTTCCGATACTATTCCCGTGATTTTTCCTACAACACTGGGGTTGCATCTATACGTGCGGGTCTGTTGAAGAAGGACTCGAAGGGCTGGCAAAATGACGTATGTGCCTCTACTTTTCATGGAAAGCTTCTGTCCTTAATTTCCCATAGTTATCTGGTAGCCGCTATAATGACTTTCGCGAACGAAATAGGCTTTGCATAGAGGTATGGATTTTCAAAATACCCGAAAGTCCTCTAAAGCCTAATCTTGATCTTGCCTCGTCAGGATCCTTTTGAAACTGACTTCAACGTTGCACGTTCTGTGACCAGAGATGGTCTTTATACTGTGACTACTTATGCTCTTGCTCCATCGAACTTCCATCTGAAGCACTTTTTTAGATACGTGGCGAGTTTATGCGTGCCTCTCGCGTGTTGTCGACACGCCCAGAGCGTGCCATCATAGCCCTAGCGGACCTTTGCGAGGAGCGCAAAGAAGAGGATCTCATCTCTGCCCCTCCTTATGCCTCCTCCCGCGTTTCACTCCCCCCTCAAACGCCATATACTGTTGGAAGTCAATCTATGAGGCCCAAGGGGGCGCCTCCACCGGAGCGGCTGTCCCCACCGACTAAATTCTTTGAGCCTGGGCCTAGGCAGGTGGTGTCAATTCGCCCGCCACCACCCGAACAGATGCCCGAGCATATGGCCCCAAAACGGAGTAAATGGACGAGCCCTCCTCCTGCTGAAGCATCCTCAGCAGATCACTCGCTCTTTGAAAGCCAGCTGGACATAGGGTTAGAGTTGGCGACATCTTCCACAGATGCAAGAGAGAAAGAAAGCTCCTACTCGTCCTCTAGCAACAGCGAGTTCCTGACGGATGACGAGAATCGCTCGGATGCTGCTGAGTCGGACGATGTTACTTCTGTGAGGTCGTATACCGAAGGCTCCACAATGAACGGATCCGGTGGGCAGCGCCGACCGTCGTGGCATGTCCGTGATACCGCGGTTCGAATACCTCAGTCCACCCTCGGGGTTCATGTCCCTGGTGGCCGAGTGCGCTATTCCCGGCCAGGTGACGCGTCCCCAATTCCCCAATTTCGGCATCCGCCACTTATTCCTCAAGAGCCAATACCCTCCTCATCCCGAGGTGAAAGCTCGAGGCGCCCCTTAGGGGGTTCACCACGTCAACCACCATTCCGTGGTCCACCATGGCCCCTGGCCGGCACACCCACCAGCGTCTCAACTTCATTACCCCCGTCTCCTGAGTCACCAATGGACCACTCACCACACGGCGTCGAATCTTCGACGGTATTTTACCAAACAACTGTCCCACGCTCGCCCCGCCCGAACGTCCTATACCCCTCCCCCGGATCGCATTCGTCGCTCCTATCGCAATATCAGAACCACCCTTATCATACCATGAACGCCGTAGTCCCTAACGATATCTTCCCGCCCACTATGCCTCCATCAATAATGCCCTTGAGCCCCCGCACGCACGCGAGCCTTTCGTCCAATGTTGGACGCTCCTCTGCTGGCCTCAACACACCAACACCTGCGACGTATTCGTACACGCACGATCATTCCCTTTCCACGACAACTATTACTTCCGCCACTCCCCCACCACCGCCGATTGGAGGCAATTATTCCCCTTCCCCACCACCGCCACCACCTCCTCCATCGGAACCTCTCACATCCCTCCCTTCCTCCTCCACCATCCGTGGTCTCTCCAGGCCTGACTTACGATCTGGGTCACAATCACCGCCACCATTCCCTAAAGAGATTGTTGTGCTGCCGCCCCACGAGCCCAGGCAGTTCATCTCTTCGCCGAAAGACGACGGTCTCAGTTCACCGCAGTCACCACATCCCTCGTCGACGACGTCGAACGGTAGCTCGCCGGCGCCATCGTCGACGGGGTATGCTACATCACTATCAAGGTCCCCTTCTCCTCATTCACCGTCTCCCCCGCCGACTGCTGTGCCGCTGCCTCTCAAGCACAAAGTACGGGAAGGAAAAGAGGAAGGGGAGAATACGACTCTCCCTCCTCCCAGTACTGCACGGCCCCACGAAGTATTTTTTGAAGCGCCCTTATCGCCCTCGTTAGAAGTTGAAGCGTTGGCGACACCCTCGCCTCGGAATGTGGAAGCAAAGTCAAATCGGAAATCTGACTCGCCTATAACGAAAGCGGACAGCTGATCACCAACGTTCTATTTGTTGTAGTGGCTGGCTCGTGTCGTCGCGAAATAGCAGGTCAATGTTCCAGCCCGGCTTCCATTAGAGTTTCACTGTCGTCAACGCCAGTCAGGTGGCTCGATGCCACTTGACTGAACATGTCCATTACGCGACAAAGCGAATTGTAAATAAATATTTACTGCTTGGCTTCCATCATTGCTCAAGGAATCTCCCGTCACATACCTGACATACCTACCCGCCCACCTAACCATGCATTTGGGTCATATCCTACACCCCCTCCCCCCACCTGACCGCGTGAAGTATTCGAATATTTGAATTGGCCGTGCCCGCACCTGCATACCTCTCAGCGAGCCTGATCACCCACCTTTTGTTGTCGGACTGCCTTGCCTACCTCTATCATACTTTGCTCATTATTAGACCGTCGTTGGTAACTGCCCCAGCCCATCCATTACATATAACTATCCCTGCCGCCTTTGACTGATTTCGTTCACCCCCAGTCCAACGCGCTCTTCCCATTCCTTCATACCCCTTCGCACCCTCTTCAGTGATGGAAATTACCCTAGCCACCACCACCACCACCACCGATTGTTCCTCACCAATCTACATCCACATCCACGGTCCATCTCGGCATGTTTAGGGCATTTACTTACACACATACTCGTATTTTGTGTATCATTTGCACTGACGTAATCGGATTTGGACTTGGATTTCCATGGTCATGATACATGCTGCAAGGTAACTGCAAGGTCATATTTGATGGATTTGAAAAGTCAAAGAAAGAGAAGAGACACTGTTGCTGGGATTATCTGAGTGAAAGGGATTTTCGAAGCTGACCAAGTCGGCCTATGAACAAGAGGTAGGGAGAAAGTAACCAAGGAGTGTGTATTAAGATGCTGATCCAGATACCAGCTTTATCTCAGCCTTCCTCGAGAATCAAATACTTATAAAGATGATTTCTGGTGGACTCCCAGGAGTGAACGATCGGAATCGTTTTCATCGCAACCGACGAAGGGAATGTGCTTCGGATATGAGCTCGCTGTCCATATGAAGAGTTTCCTGAGGGTCAAACATGCCTTTGGATATGCATCTCATTTTCGCGGGTAGGCGCCCTCGATGCGCCCAGGTAGCCATTGAGATTCAGATTGGACGAACTTTTGGGCTGGTTAGACAGGGCTTGCTCCTCTTGGGAAAAGATAGGCCTTGATTAGACTATAGACAGCATCGGAGAGCTGCAAAACACTGAGTAGTATGATACATAGAAACGAGTACAGGGGTTGGATAAGGTTTTCGTCTGCGCTGGTTGAACCTATTCCTCTTGGTTGATGAAAGGATTTGCAATCTCTTCAGAGCCATCCACAGGGCTCAGGAGCGTTATCGTGGGACCACGAAGGACAGCAAGGCCAAGAGAACGCGTGTGGGGTTCCGGTTCTGTTTATCGCGTCGTCAGGAGGGCACGTTGCCTTTGAGCACGGATCTTACCCAGGATCTCCTCTTCGACCTCGTCAAGCACGAGGTTAAGTAGCTGGTCGTATCCCTTTAGAATGCCTGTGACTGTAAGGAAGGGTGTGAGACACGAGCTGGTGGTAAAGGAACGCGATAAGGATGTGTGTACCTTCCCTTCCGCCGGTGAACTTGACACGAATGCGCTCGTTCACATATTTTGAAAGATCGAGGATTGCCTCGCGCTTTGGCTTGTCCATAGTTGGTTGTGAGCCTTGGGGCCCGCCATGGCGGCCCTTGTTGAAGCCACCTGCTGCGCCTCGAGCCCCGCGCGCTGCACCACGACCCTGGGAGATGAGTCGATATGCAGACTGTTAAACAGGGCATGGAAGCGTACCCTATCAGCCATTTGATTAATAAGAGGGGCAGGAGAAGAAAGGTTTATTGGGCTTTGTGATTGTGATTGTTCACAAAAGACGTGTTGTTTATTTTTTCGAGGCAGCCGCTGTCTCTTTGGCATCATCACCACCTTCGTCCGTCGTTCACTGCCTTTATCGTTAACAACCATCTACCCTCTCTGTTAATCTTTTTACGATTCATACGACTACACAAGCACATCTCTGCATTGATCAGCCATGAGCGCGACGGAACTTCTCGCAAATACCCTCTCTCCTGGTACGCCACTGCTTAGACGCGCTTTCAATCCTCAATCGGATCTCATTTCTTTATCCTAGACGCTAATACGCGCCAGGATGCCTCTGCGAAGCTCGAGAATGCGTCCAGGGAGAACTATGTGCGTCTTCTGCGGGCCCTTCACAGCTAATCGTGCTCAAAAATTCATCAGCCCCAGTACATGTTGATGTTGTCGGCCGTTCTCGCGGCTGAAGACACTGGGCTACACATACGGAACGCAGCAAGCCTCGCTTTGAAGAACGCCCTGTCTGCTCGTGTATGCAGCCTCTTCTTCGGCACCGATCAACGCTTTCCTGACTCTTTTTTTTTCTTTTTCGCAACGAACAGGACAATGCACGACAGCAGGAATATTCCAATAGGTGGCTCAGCCTTCCCAACGATACTAAGATCAAGATCAAGCAGGATGCTCTCGTCACTCTCGGCTCCAGCTCTCAGAAGGCCGGAAACTTCGCATCTACCGTCGTAGCCGCAATCGCTGCTGTGGAACTCCCCCAAGGCCATTGGTCAGAGCTTATCGAGCTCCTTCTCGGTTTTGTGAATAACCAGGACAACACAAATCTCAAAATCTCCACTCTGCAGACCATCGGCTTCATCTGTGAGACGATAGTACGTGGCCCTGTCCCTATCTCTGATAGAGGGTGTTTTCTCATCGATCGGACTAGAAACCCGAAATTCTGAGCCTCCGTTCCAATGAAATCCTGACTGCCGTCATCCATGGCGCCCGCAAGGAGGAGACATCATCGGAAGTCCAACTGGCCGCGATTCACGCCCTGTACAACTCTCTGGAGTTTGTCCGCGAGAACTTCGAGCGTGAGGTATGTTTTCAGTGCTTTTTTACTTCGATCTTCTGGATCTCAATATCTGTGTACAGGGCGAGCGCAACTACATCATGCAGGTTGTCTGCGAAGCGACGCAGAACTCCAACGTCGCTGTCCAAGTGGGTGCTTTCGAGTGCTTGGTGCGCATCATCGGCTTGTATTACGATAAGATGGCACTGTACATGGAGCAGGCTCTCTTCGGCGTACGTGTGCCCTTCGATATCTTGTTTCAGGTGCTCATATATTCACTGTAGCTGACCGTCATGGGTATGAAACACGCAGATGAGCGCGTTGCCCTCCAGGCCGTTGAGTTCTGGTCGACTGTATGCGAAGAAGAGGTGGATCTGGCAATTGAAGCCCAGGAGGTGTGTGAACTGTATACATAACCTTCGTGCATCTGTTCAAGACTATCATTCTACAGGCCCAGGATTACGGCGAAACCCCCGAAACCGAATCCAGGCACTACGCCAAAGTCGCCCTGCCTGATATCATTCCAGTGCTCCTTCTCCTCACCACCAAACAGGAAGACGACGCTGACGAGGACGAATGGAACGTCTCCATGGCCGCCGGCACGTGTCTTTCCCTCCTCGCCGGCGCCGTCCAGGATATCATCGTACCAGCTGTGATACCCTTCATCGAGGCGCACATCAAGGCAGAGGATTGGCACCAGCGTGAAGCCGCCGTCATGACCTTCGGCTCGATCCTTGAGGGCCCCGACCCCGCTGTCCTCACGCCCCTCGTCAACCAGGCCTTGCCCCTCCTTATTGACATGATGACGGACCCGAACCCTCACGTCAAGGACACTACCGCGTGGACACTCGGCAGGATCTGTGACCTCCTCATCGCATGCATCAAGCCGGACATACACCTTCACCCCCTCATCTCGGCCCTGGTCAATGGCCTTCAGGAGTCCCCACGGATCGTCGCAAACTGCTGCTGGGCTTTGATGAACCTTGCAGATCAGCTTGGAATTTACTACGATGATGAGGCAGAGCAGCAGGGCTCGGGACCGTTGTCACCGTACTATGAGGGCGTCGTCCAGGCGCTACTTAGGGTGACAGAGAGGTATGATAGCGTTTGATAACATTTCGGGTCGTGATGCTGACTGTTGTGTGTGCGGCAGTGCGAGTAACGAGGCAAACTTCAGGACTTCGGCGTACGAGGCTATTACATCATACCTCTCCCATGCCACCCCCGATGCTATCGTCGTCGTGCAAAACACGCTCTTGACAGTGTTGGACCGTATGGAGCAGTTGTTAAATATGCAGGTATGTTTCTTTCTCTGTTGTCATCGAACGTGACGACTGATGGTCTCTTAGAGCCAGATCCTCGGTATTGATGACCGGAACAACTGGAACGAGCTCCAGAGCAACTTCTGCAGTGTCGTCATCGTGAGTCTTGCTATTAGCCGACTTTCACTTGGATTGTGTACTAACGAATATACGTAGTGCGTCATCCGTAAACTCGAAAAAGGCATCCAGCCGCTGTCCGATCGTGTTATGACCCTCATCCTCCAGCTCATCCAAGCTGCTGGAAAGACTTCGTCTGTCCTTGAAGATGCTTTCCTCGTCGTGGGATCGCTCGCATCTGGTCAGCACCCACCCGATGCATTTTAGGCCTTGACTGATATCTCCGATATCTCTAGCTCTCGAGTCCAACTTCGCGCCGTACATCCAGGCCTTCCTGCCGTTCCTGTATCCCGCCCTCAAGGCTCATGAAGACACCCAACTCTGCACTGTCGCCGTTGGCATCATCGGTGATATCTCTCGCGCCCTCGGCGAACAGAGTGCACCCTATGCCGAGTCATTCATGACTGTTCTCCTAGAGAACCTCCAAAGCGACGTCCTCAACCGCAACGTCAAGATTTCAATCCTGTCTTGCTTCGGCGATATCGCCCTCGCAATCGGTCCTGCGTTCGAGTTGTTCTTGACTACGACGATGGGTGTGCTGAAGCAGGCTGGTGCGGTTGAGCCCAACCCTGTAAGTTGACTTCGACTTATTTTGACGTTTGATGTGGTGGCTGATGAGATGGCGCTCAAAGCTGGATTATGACCTTGTGGATTATGTTGGACAATTGCGTGAAGGCATCCTGGAGGCCTACACTGGTATCGTCACTGGTCTCAAGAAGACACCAAAAGGTCGCTTTATTTGGATGTGTATTTTTCGCAGCTAACGTCATCCCGTCTAGTTGAAATCCTTCTACCATATGCCCAAGATCTTCTTCACCTCATCCAGAGGTGTCTCACCGATGAGGAAAGGACTGATTCACTAGTCAGGCTGTGCTATGGTCTTCTTGGTGACCTGGCAGATTCCTTCCCCAACGGGCAGCTCAAGCAACTGTTGCTCAACCAATGGATTGCCTCAGAGCTCAGGTCCAAGAACCGCATGCCTCCTGAGACGAAGAAGACCATGCGCTGGGCCCGTGAGGTACGTTTTTGTTTTTACTTATAAATGTTGCTATTGGTCATGAGCATTATTTTGCAGATGGTAAAGACGGCGACACAGTAAACATTTATTCCAACGAACTTTTCTCTCTCATCTTTTCATTTTTTTTCTTACGGCGGTCTCCATCCTTATATCTCCCCACTCTCCCTCGTTTTATTTTTTCTTGCATGCAATTTACTCTCACGCACACACGTACGCACTCTGAAGGAGGCACTTTTTTAAAAATCAATCACGATCTTTGCATGCGCATGCCCTAGACGAAGGTTTTCAGTAGCAGTACTCTAGTCTCACTCCTGCCACCACGGTTTTTTGTTCCCTTTTTGTTTCCGCACTGTCACGCCTCTACCATACAGTTCCAAGCTCAGAAGATTTGATCACCCCGTGTATCCTTTATCCAGACTGAAATTCTTATAAACCTTGGCACTTCAATTACCCTTTCATCCTGCACACACACCCTGCACCCACTCACATCCGTTTATTTGCCTTTTCCTGTGGAAATCTGGTTCCTTTTTCGATTTGATTTTGGAAGCTCCAATATCTCCTCCCTCACAACAAACCAAAATGAAAAGTACGAATGTATATTGTAACATTGTTCAACTCTCAGTCGCATCCTATTCGGCCGTCCGCCGTCGCCACCAGTTGACATTGATTCCTTTCCGTCGGCTATTTCCTGGAATTGTAATTGTATTACCGGTCCTTTGGTGATATTCCTTGTATGCGCGTTCGGCAGCCAACTTGACCTATGAATGGGTGTCAGGCTACCCGCTGATTTAATAGAAGGAACGACGAACTTCCTGTGCATGCCTCTCCTCCACTCCTCGCCCAGGATCCCAAAGAGGGCATACGCCTGAAGAAAGCTTTGAGCCCGCATTGACATTCTAGGGTTGGGACAATTATAGCAGAATGGAAGGACAATCGACGACAGACGTACTGAATCAAAGTGTGCATATCCTTCGACAGTTTGGCGGCAAATGTAACATGATTCCGTCAGACAAACAGAACATTTCATTCTATTACACTGGATTTGGAGTTTCAGCTGAGAATGACTGGAGACTAGTCAGAGATTATTACTCCAGCCTCTTTTATAAAGGCTGCGATCCATTAGCAGGGCCGTGAGAGCTGTTACAGAACACTCACGTCTCTTGCATCCGGGACACTGTCTCACCAATGCGCCGCCTACGAATAGATGCACATGAGAACGATCAACGAAAAGCTTTAAATCTGACGCACTCATCGCTTCATCGATAATATGTCTACCTTCCAGCTGGTCTATAAGGGCGCATTTACTGATCCAAGATAGAAGTTGACCGTGGAATATCTTACCATCACAGACATATGGGCGATGATCCTACGCCACATATAGGATATCAATCGTCCAGTAGACAGGGGCGCACTCACCAGTTTCCCGCATCTGAGGCAGCTAGTACGACTACAGACGGGGGTATTCCGGCATTCCAAAATCCCATCCACGGTACCTTCGATGATGCAAGCCCAGTCACAGAACGGACAGTAATGCAGATTTTCCAAGCCGGCCGCATCGAGGGCTCGTCTTGCCTGAACCCGCTCCAATAGGTCCATCATCCTGGGCTCTAAGAGGCGTTGCAGCTCCGATGTCGATATTAGCGACGTGCATCCAGACTGATCGACGCATCGAATATCCGGATTATGCGAGCCAAGAAGGATGGACGCGTGCGTATTCATGCACGGAATACAGAATAAATGGGTCTCAGGACACTGCACCATCTCCTCCTGAGTTGTTCTTGCATCAGTTCACAGCTATATGATGTTGGAAATCGGACTCACAAATGGGAAAGCACTGAAACAGCATCCACACTCAACATCATGCTCAACATTATCAACCAAAGATACTTGGACATCTCCATTGGCACCTATCTTGTCGAATATCACGTCGATTACACGGTCGAGGCTCACATCTTCGCGGTTTGAAAGGATATCCTGTATGACGAGGAGTAAAAGGTCTTTGTCTGCATCAGGGATGACCTCAAGGACGCGGTGGAAATACACGTTAGCTTTCTCCTTCTCATGAG
Organism: Tephrocybe sp. NHM501043; assembly: GCA_018855915.1. Taxonomy (NCBI): domain Eukaryota; kingdom Fungi; phylum Basidiomycota; class Agaricomycetes; order Agaricales; family Lyophyllaceae; genus Tephrocybe; species Tephrocybe sp. NHM501043. The sequence continues at coordinate 55,112 of JABCKO010000017.1, forward strand.
GCGGATCGGGAAGAGATAATTTCTCGTCGGGTGGAAATGACGGTTCCCCTAGAAGCAAGGGTCCTGCCAGAGTCATAACTGCGGCCATTACGAAGATTGCAAACCCTAGTAGTGCGTTCACGGTCTGCCTAGGTAGCGACATAGGCCATGAGATGAGAGTTGCAGGCACGTAGAAATTAGACGACCCACGACGACAAGGATATGACGTCAATCTTCATCTCGTGCAAGACAAGTACACAGTGACTGCTCAGACCAAGCTCAGGACTGAGACAAGATTCAGATAGAAGCGTCCCCCTTTTCAAGTGGTTGTCAGAAAAAATCACAACAGATCTTGATTACTGTTAGTGGGCCTTGAAACAAAGAGGTACGACACTTGTATTGTAGTGGGTGCTATGGGTGTGGTAGAGATAAGCAGGAACAGATGGAGATCTTTCCCAATTTGGATATGCTGTTCTGGACTTCCCAAGAAATCCAGCCTAAACAAGACCGAAACCATCAACTCCTTGACCACTCCTCAAAAAAGTTTATCACCAAGTCATCGCGCCATCTATAATTTATTATTATGTACAGAACTGCCTCAGTCTACTGCCTATAGCTCGTCATGCTTTAATGGTTGTTGAGCTTCGTCCTGCTGCCCTTGTGGCGTCTCTGGCGGGGTATCTTCCACCGGAGGGGTGTCCTTCGCCGCCTCACCACTCTCATCCTCTGCCTGCGCGGTCGATTCTGGTGCGGCCGCGCTTGTCGTCTTCGGCTTCCTGGCTTTGGGCACCTTGCGCCTGTACAACTTTTGCAAGGCTGTCTCCAACACCTTGGCTCGGGCCCTCATCTCGGTGGTCTCAATGACAGGATCTTCGTTCGGTTGAACGGTCTTCTGTTGCTCGACCCAGGTGTGAAGCCAGGACTCGTGCTCCTTCAACGTATTCTCCAATCCGTCGAGTTCGTCCGAAGTCCACTTCGAAGGGAGATCGACTTCAAGCTCAGCGGTCAAATTTTGCCTGGCTTCAGCGAGGAATAAGCGGGTGCTCCAGTTCCACATCTGGCTATTATTGAGAGCTTGAGGGAATGCTTCGATTTCCTTGTAGCGATGGATGATGGGTTTCTCCATAGCTCTACAGAAAGCTGATCAGAAGAAAGATCTGAGTGTAGAAACTGAATTCACTTACTCGAGCGTAATGCGCTTATCAAGGAACTGGGACGTCTCAGCAACGTCTCCACGATCGTGAAGCCAGTTGAAGGAGTCCTCAAGTTTATTTGTGATCGCTTGTCGTTCCGACTCCTTGGAGCACTTCTTGAAAGGTGTGTCCTTGTTCTCCTCATCGAGAAGATCGCGCAAGCGATAAAGATAACTCTCCAAGGTATTCCGGGCTTCGTCTTTCCTGGTCTTGGCAGCCTCTTCCTGATCAATGGCACGAAGTCTAAGAGGAAGAAGATATAGTTCAATAGACGGGGACAGAAGAACCAGAGAAATCCCTTACCTAGAGCGTGCTTCCTTCTTCTGCTCGACAGACATAGGAGGCAAGACAGGGAAGGTAGTAACCACCTTCAACTTGATGGTGTCCTCCTTGGAAACTGCCTTCTTCTTCTCCGCCTTCTCAGCTTCAGTATCGTTGGCTTTGGCGGATGGTGTTGGAGCAGCCGAGTCGGATGAAGAGGAGGACGAAATAGCTGTTTCACTCTCTCGTGGAGGCACATTCTCAGACGAAGTGGGCTCATCTGAGGACGAACTACCTGCACCGAAGAGTCCTTTCAGTTTTCCTTGAAATTTCAGTCGAGTTTAATGGAGAGAAATGTACGAAAAAGGGCTTACCTGTAAGGCTGTCATCCTTGATCTCGCCATATGCAACCGCCTCTGAAACTGAAACGAATCCAGAATCCGACAACATCAGAGTGGCCTTTACGACCGGATCGACCGCTCCACGCTCAGTCAAGTTTCCAAGTGCTTCACTGATACCGACGATCTCGGACTCAAACATACGCTGGGGGTAACCTCTGTGAGAGCAAGTCAATTCAGGTCACATCACAAGAATGAAAAATGGCTCACGGCGCAATGAGGTGCTTGTAATCGAAGTAAAGCGTGAAGTCCTCCTTGCGTTTGAAGGTCAAGGTCTTTTTAGTACCAGCTTTAGAGCCCGCAGGGAAAACGAGAGTAGAGATGCTCCTTGGACGGCTAAGCGAGGTTGTGGGGGCTGCAAAGTAGCCGACCTCGACGTCATGAAGACTGATGTCTGATACCTTGATATTTTTGGTCTTGAATTGACGACTGAGGCTGGCACCGTAGAATGCGGCACCTAGGATATTTGTAAGAGGCAATTCATGATAGCCATGCGAAGAACCTTACCAAGGACGGGAGCTTCATCTGCATTAACGTTCAACGCAATCTTATCACTGAAGGTCATATCAGTACTTCGTTACATGTCAGACATGAACAAACTTACGCCCCAACTGCTGCCTTGACTGCGTTTTGAACCATGGGAGTGCGGGTCGTACCACCAACCAGAAGCACAGAAGATATTTGGTCCTATTAAGATGTGAACAGTGATCGATAAACTGCCTTCGTATTGAACGCACCAAGGTAAGATTTGCGGCATGTAGCGCATCGTAGATAGGCTGAGCGAATTTACCCTTCAAATCGCCACACGCGTTCTCGAAGTCGGCTCTGGTGACTTTGGAACGGAAATCAATATCCCATGCCAAGCTTTCGACCTGCAAAATCACCCGTCAATATGTCTTCAATTGACTTAGTTAATATCAGCTTACCGCCGAGTTCGCTTCAGTGTTAGCGCTGAGGATGGCTTTGACGCGTCCTGCCTCCTTCCAAAGCTTGGCCATACCCTTCTTGTCTTCACGGATATCCTTCTTATACTTAGCGTTGAAAGTCTCAACAAGCATCTGGCGAAGGCGCTTGTCGAACTCGATACCACCAGTGTTGCGGTCGTAGCCAACACCAGCAACGGAGATATGTGTCCCTGCTGCGGCGCTTTTGGAATCGACAGGAGCGAAAGAAACGATTGTGGCCACTATTGACGAAGCTCCAGCGTCATAAATGATGTGATATTCTGGAGTCGTGAATGTCCGCGTCATAGCGTAGTTGACAGCGACGGCTGTTCCATCGTTAATCAAAGCCAAAGTACGAAGTCCAGAGATCTCGATGGCGTCCACGACCGCGTCACGCTCCCCCTGAGAGTAGAATGGGGGAACCGTGACCACGACATCCCGCACCTTCTCCTCTGCAACAGCCTCCGCCAGCTCTTTGACGTAGGCGAATTGCATAGCTACTAGCTCCTCAACACTCCACTCCGTACCATCGCTTCGCTTGACACCAACGGTCTTCCGTGCGGTCTCTGTCAATTCACTGGGTGATATCTTGGCGTAGAATGAGACGGTTTCCGAGTCGTGGGGAGCGCCTTGAAGGTATTTCAAGGCTGTGAATACATCTGAGGGAAACCTGCTAGCCTGTATTTAATATTAGTATAGTTCTTGCGGAGTTATGTTTATTATACCATTGCTGCAGCGTCACCTCCGAACAGACGATCACCGTTCTTCCACCCCACAGCAGATTGGATCTTTCTCTTGGAGTCCTTGTTGAGAAGGACGTCAAAAGGCACGCCCGGCTTCATCAGTGAAGCCTTGATCCAGTCTGTGCCATAGTCAATGGCAAGCACCGAAGCCAACGTCGTCTGAGGAACCAGAGCCAGAAGAGACAGAAGAGTCCAACAACGCATGATACGCATAAAAATTAGATGAGCAGATGATTAGAGGGGTCGTTGTGTATCGTCAAACAGCATCTACGAGAAGGTCAGGAATGAGTTGGTTGGGAATGAAACGCCGAGGCGATGTCGTGGCAGACACGTCGAAATTTTGAGCACGTGATGAAGCGGGGTTGGACGCGTGTTGACGCGATGGAATTATTTCGGTCATACAACCATGGCCTTGGGGCGCATATATTGTCACAATGGGTACCAATCGTCTGGAAAGCCGCGTTGCTATATTAAAGTGTATGTGTAAATGATGTCTTGATATAAATGAATTTATACAAGCGAATCGATTTTATGGAGTCTCGAATTCGTCGAAATGTTAGCATACGAGGAGCAAAAAGCTCTGTTAGAAATCTTCCGTCTACATAGATCTTCCATGTACCGTCTTGCGGTCAAGACATGCGGAAGTAATGAGAGGCAGTGACTCCTTCCATAGGCAACTCATACATGTAATCCATCTCCATAAATGTCAAGAATCCCATCTTCAATTCTGCATGAACGTGATGTCTTGTTTCACAGCATTAATGTCTCTACAGAGTCAGCCCAGTCGATTTCTCCATTGATTGAACAACTGCAGAATGCTGAATAAAGCTGAAGGCTGAAGGGGGTATGGAGTATTTCTACTGAGATTCCGCTCGGCACACATATATAGTGCTGCAAAGACAAGCCCAATGCCATGAAAGGGGTCGTAGAAAGACCATCCCTTTCAAGTTGAGTGGATTCTGATACTTCTCCATTGAAAAAATCGAATCAAAGGTCTGAGTCAGAGTCCGATCCAGGAGTGGTGTCCAAAATCCACACGACCACGTGAAGCTCAACCACCATTGCGTCAAAAAATGACATCCTAGGACTTCAATAATTCCTTAGTTTTACAATGATGTTGAATTCCCGGCTTGACTCTATCAACACACCGCGAACGAGACAGAACTTCGTGAGCCGTGACAATACTAAAATACAACGTGAAAAGGGCACCCATTCACTCTCGACCCAAATGCTTCGAGAAGAAGGCGGTTGAAACATTTGAGAAGTGGACAGTTAGTGATCACATACAGGGAAATGAGGTACGCACCTTCGTTTCAACTCTCCAGTCAAATATCTCAATGAACTCTGTGGCCTTATCCAGGCATTTGGTCACCACATCTTCCATAAATGACACTGGACAAGTATAATCGCGAACTTCAGTCTGAGTTTGTACTTCAAGCGGCTCGACAGAAACCCCAACATCATACTATCTGATTGAACAATGTGGAACTTCAGCCTCAGGCTATATGTAGCTACCAGCAATATCCACTTAATGATGCATATCGTGCGGTGGCTGATGGGGTCGGATTGTGTTGTGTGGCGACAAATCCCCGTCTGTTACTACCGACAGGAGCCCAGAAGATCTGCATCTATGGTCTTGTTAGCTTAACTTCTTACCGATTTTCAGATGTATGAACGCATTTACGAGGAGCCAGCTCTATTCTTCCCATTTCATCATCATTGTTGGAGGTCGTTGGAGGACTGGTGCATGTAGGTCGGGATGGTGTCGTTCACCCTTTCGAACACGATCAACTACTCCTCGGATCCATATGTCCACTCAGTTTCCTGATTTGTAAGTTCGCATACTTAGTATCAACACAATGAACTCCTGGTCACAGTGAAATACTAAACCTCTTACGAAACGCCATACTTATGAAAGCCAAGTTACCAAAGACTTCGAGCGCTGTTTCAAGTACCGGGCCTCTACTTTCTTTTCCGAAACATGGCTTGAGGAGCAGCCGCTTCGGGATTGCTACGATTATGAACGAACATCACGGAACGTTAAGGCTGAGCTTTTGCTTTTGTCACACTTCGCCCCATAATTCCTTCTGTGTTCCGCCAATGTCAACGCAGATGCCTTAATTACTTTATGTATGTATGTGTTCTTCGCCCTTCAGATCAGTGCAAACCCTTATATATTGTTCGATCCAGGTAGGCATATTTCCCTCGAGGCAGGCTAAAGGGAAATGAGTAAGACGCTTATCCCTGAAAAGCTCAGTACGTAGCTGTGAAATGTGGAGCTGCCAAGTGCTCTGCACCACTGCGACAGCCACGGACATCGTGTTCCTCTGATCAAGGCGGGGTCACGCATGAGAATACACGAAATACTGTGTCCGCAGTCCGCTTGAGATTGTGGGCCCGATGCTGCTTAATCCACGCAATCGGGCAAAGTTTGAAATATAAACGCTTCTCAGGACCTTGCAGTAAAGACAAGGATGGTTCATGAGGCTCGGGAAATTTTGGATGACTTCGATCATACGAGTGCAATCTTTAAAAGAAGAAAATTTATCAGAGGATCTTGGATAGTATTGAGAAGGGTGCTTTTCGTCCAATGACCTTCAGAACGTTGTTGGTGAAGGTTCAAGCCGCTTATTTTATGACGGGCCGGCAATTTACTTGAACACGTGAAGCAGCGAATAACAGGCGAAATCCCTTGTTCCAGAATCCATTGTCAGCGCTAACACACAACAATTTTCTTGTTTCTCAATCCACGTCTGGCACGTTTTCTCTTTATATGTATTCTCTTCATTCCATCAAATGACCCACGTCAACGGAACGGGTAACGGGAGCCGGCCGATTGACGCCTGCATAAGTACCCAATTGCCGCGAGGTCACCGTTGACCCTTCCAGGTCTTGGTGCCACCGCAAAATTCGGAAGTTCTCCGTGCGTTTGCAGCACGGAAGACTGACTCCAGTCATTACATGCAGTAGGAGCTTTCATTCTCCGAAGTGGCAGCTGAAGCGCTAATGTCTCGTTACGCAGATCTCCAGAAAGGAGATTGGATCAGACCTTTGGAACGTTCGCACCGGATTCCTGGGACACATTTCATTAAGGCTTAGCTTGACCGAGGATCGGTGGCTGTCCCTCATTCAACTCTCACCTCGTTCTCGATGGGCAGCAGAGCAAGACAGACTGGTGAGACTGCAGACAATCCGAAACCTTCAAGTTCCTACTGTTCTTCGATGGAACAGGCCTCAAAGACGGCGGAAGGACGGCTTCAGTACTGTATCTGTCGTGTAGTGGGCACATATCCGAATGTCGACAGGCGACAGCTAGTTTCTTTCCTCAAACAAGCCACCACATCCGACCCCCAAACTCTCGTCAATCTCGCATTAAGCGCCGTGGGAGAGGGCTTCATCGGGCTCGACAGCCTCAGCTTAGACCCCACTACAAAACGTAAACATTCCCCCGATCCCGAATCAGTCGAGACGGAGGACTCCAAGTCGCGCGGAGGAGAGAGCCCTGTCAAACGTATCAAGGTTAACTATGGAAGCAGGTATCGGCCACGGCAAGGTGGGCCACACTATGCCGAACTTGCTGTGGTACGTCTTAGTTTATGCCCAACTTGATAAAGTGCTGAAGTTGTTGTAGAATCAACTACATGAAGACTTTTCTTATGTCGAGGAGAAGCTTATCAGGGCTGTATTTTCGGCCTTCAACTCACTCTACGCGCCTGCCCATCTGTTCCTTCTTGCCAAACAAAAAGAGGTTCTCAAACGATCCCACAGGACAATGGTCCCGCCTCTGCCGAGTAAAATCGACCCCAATAAAGAGAAAGGTAAAGGACGTGCTCTACAGGATGCCGAATTCGATCGTGAGCGCAAGTGGTTGCTGGAAGAGCTCGCCAAAGACATCGAGTGCATCGAAATCAAGGATAACGACGAGAATGAGGTCGAAAGCGAGGGTCGTGTGATAGAGTGTGGCTGTTGTTTTTCTGAGTACCTATCTGTGAGTGGCTTCCATTTACATACTCGTGCCACATAAGCTCATGTTTCATAGAACGAAATGTCGTCGTGTTCTCAAAAACACATGTTTTGCCACACCTGTATCTCAAGCCACACCTCCAACCTTTTACTCGTTCAGAAGTCTGATATCAAGTGCATGTCCATAGAAGGATGCGAGAGCTTCTTTTCCCCGTCTGCACTTCGTCGTTCTCTTTCCGAGCATCAGTTCAATCTTTGGGAGCGGATCGACCAACGTCGCGAGATTGCGGCAGCTGGGCTTGTTTTGGAGGACTGTCCGTTTTGTGAATTTGGTTGCGAAATTGTAGACGACAAGGCGACTTTTGTGTGTCAAAACACAGAGCATTGCGGCAAGGAGAGTTGCCGAAGATGCAAGAAACTGGTGCGTATACCAATTTGCCTCATGCGGTCAGACATTTATGCCTTTCGTAGAATCATCTTCCCAAAACTTGTGAAGGTTTGAGGTGTTCCGAGCGTATGGAATGCAATCTCACCACAATTTGCAGAGGTTCGGGAGGATGAGGCTAGAGAAGGACGACACTACATTGCGGAAGCTATGAGTAAGTAGTCTTATTTCATAGCCAGATTCCTGTTGACCAGCCCACATCAATAGCTCGTGCACTGATGCGAAATTGTCCCAAATGTGAAAAGCGTGGGTCATTCCCTAATTTGGTTCATACCGTTTCCTCAACCAAGTGACCTTCTCTAGCATTTATCAAAGAAGAAGGAGTAAGGGATATTTCAAACATCACTTGGTACCCCCACTCTGACAATACTGCCATTCACCAAGTGCAACAAGATAACTTGCCCTTTCTGTAACACTATATCATGTTACCTGTGCCGGAAGATCGTCACTGGATACGACCATTTCAATACTGCTGTCTGTATTCGCACAACCATGTTCTATCATTGGTACTGACACCTTGACAGCAACCTGGGACAAAAAGACGCAACGGGAAATGTTTGTTGTTTGACGAAGTCGCAGAGCGACACAACGACGATGTGAGCCTTTCGTATATACATATATTCTTTTCCTCATACCTGACCGCTTTTCAGGTCATACAAGCCGCCGCTCATGCCCTCGAACATGTCAGGCGTGAACTTCCCCACGTGAATGAGAATGAACTTCGAGTGGAACCCCCTCCTCCACCTCGACACCTTCGTTCGTATCCACGGCGGCACTTCCGGCCTCCAATGCAGCCACATCACGCCTTTGATGCTTTTGCTCTCTTCCAAGAAGCTATGGCGCCACAGTTTGTCCAAGCGCAGCCGGTATTTCAACCAGCTCCTCCAAACGTGCCTATCATTGACCCTGCTGCATTTCGTGAGCATGCCCAGCCTCCGCCTCCGCCTCCGCCTCCGCCTCCTGTGTTACAACAGGCTTATGGCCACATGGAACATTTAGGTCATCCACGGCTACAGCAACCTGACCATATCGCTGCTGCCGCTCCACCTTTTCCACCTGGTTTCCTGCCGGCGGAAATTAGGGGTCAGGGGAGATATCAGCAGCTGAATCAGCAGGCTCTTCAAATACGATTTGCGACTCCGGCCCCACAACAACTCGCACAACATCACCACATCTACCGCCAACTCGCGCTGCCACACCAACATAACAACGCCACTCATCATCAGCCACCACCTCCCTCTCCTACACGAGCTCCCTTACCGCTTCCTCCTCCTGCCTATCAGTTCCTTCCACCTATCGAGGCTCGCCAACAAGCACCAAATCCGCTTCCTACCCCATACGAATTTCATGAGCCACTTGGAAACCCTCTTCCTCCTGCACAACCACAGTATCGGCCGTTAGCGGCGCATCCCGCCCCAACTCGTCAGCGTGCACAAACTTTTGCACCGGCTCCACCTCTAGGGCTCATGAATCGTCCGCCACAGAATCAGGCAGCCATAATGAATCCACCACCAAATCAACCACATATACATTATCATCCGCAATTGAATTCACCTATGCTACCTATGCCCAACATTTACACGCCACCGGCGAACCACCCTCATCAGGGAATGCAACAGCAAGAGCTTATGGTGAAGACAATGCAATTTCTCAGGAATTACCACGTCAGTTGAATTGCAGTTAAACTTCGGAAAGAATGTTTTCGGGGTTTTATGTTTCTTATTATATATTAGGGCCTTATTTATCTGTTTTATGGATGGACCTCGCACTACATACATCTATATGACCATGTTGATTCATGAATTGTTTACACTTGAATACTAAGGGGAGTTGTTTACCTGTGATGATTTCTCACGTCAATCAAGCAGAATGGCCTAATTTCGGAAAGCTTGCACTGCGCGGTCATCTAACGGCCATCTCAGGCTCCTCTATTGCTTTTCTTTTCATTCTTGACTGATGTCAAGCCGAAGCTATGACAGCTTCTCACAAGAGAAGCGAGTCTCAAAGCATCGTGTGACAGATGAGGAGCTGTTTAAGTGAGTTCATGACTTGTATCCTTATTGAGATCTTCTCAATTGCTTCGCGTTAGTTATGTTCTTCGCGTGGCGTAAGTCGTAATTGTGCAAGGGAGTTGTCCACGCTAATAGATCATTAAGCATCTTGAGCTATCTCATGCTACCGAAGGCGGTGGAATCATCGCCCAAGGTTTCCACAGTCGAAAGGGAACGGGAACACTCCTCTCGACTTTCAGCACTATCTAATTTCTCTATCGGCGATATGTTCAGGGACGTTAGAGATGGTCCGAAGAGCGTCAAATTTCCGGAGAAGCTACTGAAGGTGCTGGAACAGAAGTTACAGAATATTGCCATGGGGAAGGACCCAGGGTGAGTAATCGCTGTTGTTAGACTTGCTCGAAACTTGAATTGTATGGGGCAGATATTCCGACCAACTGGTACGAAGGACGATGGCCAAATTCTACAACCAATTCATGAACGACAGCTTCAAACGCCAAATGAAGGAGAACAGGAAGATAGAAGAGCTTATATTGATGTTCGCGACACACGCTACTGCCGTTCTAAGGAAAGAACCTACCCTCATTGGCGACGGCTGGAAAGTCGAGCTTAACAGCCACATAGCGCAGTTCGTCAAGATGCTGCGGGAGTGTCTTCGAAACGTCAATGTTTCCCCGGAACTCCTTTCTCGGCTTGATATATACACCGCGAAGCTAGCCCCCTCGACTCAGGCTAGTAGCGATTCTGGCTATGATTCTGCATCTACATCGCGCGACCGTGACTCAATAAGTGTGCCGTCTGTCAGCACCAGTATTGCTAACATGGCGCTCGTTCGAACAGTCGGTCACCTCTTCAAGGTACCCGATCAAGTCGTACAAAAGGAAGTCGACCAACTGCGGGGCCAGGTCGTGACCGAAAAAGCAGCGATGAACGATCTCAAGGTAAGACAATTATTCTGCTTATCAGCTCATTACCTCACGTCTTTGGACAGACGTGCTTGAAGAACATCAACGCCGGTGCCACATTTCCCGGGCGACGAGAAGACTTTGAGAACGAAGCCGCGTGGAATCATTGGAAGACACTCGAGACAACACACCTCCAGCAATTGATGGTGATCATGGCCCAATTCAACCCGGAGCTCGCAAAGTCAACGCCATCGGACATTCTTCCCTCTATCCAACACTCCAACGCACGACCAGGATCTCTGTACCACGTAGACTCACCTGGTGGAGCAAACGCCCGACATGGATCGATCTCTAGTAGACGATCCATGTTCCTCGATCACGCAATCGATGAAGACGGGGACGAAGAGCTTCCTGTTGGCCATCACTTCACTTTCATCCCTCCAAACCCCCGCAAATACTATCGACGACTGCTTGAATACTGCCTCGTGGCAGATCTCGAGATTATGATGAGCCCCGAGGTCGACGACAACGATGAAGTCTCGCTGGGAATTCTGTCACCTCCACATATTGAACTCATCAACGAATGCGCACTACGGTGGCGAATAGGCCACTCTTACCGAGTCTCCTGCTTTTTGGACTTGGTTAAACAATTTTACGAACGAAACGATGTACCCCTTGAATGTATACCAGAAGCTCTGCAAAACGTCTTGAAGGTAATGCACGAGAACGACGTGGAGAATTGGCCGGCGCAAGACGTGAGCTTTCCTCTTATTAGAGTTGTTCCCCTCATCGATCAAAGATTTTCAGTCCGAATACCTCTCTAGTGTATACGCATCTCTCTTTAATGTCTTCCTATCCTCACTCTATCACTGCATGGACGCACTCCCCAACCTCAAACCCTCCGAAGTCGAACCCTATCTCGCGGTTTTGGAACAAGTCCAAAGTAGTGGCCTTCTCGAGCGCTTCCACGTCGACATCAACGCCCGGCTGACGGATGTTCAGCACCGGATACGAGAAGTCTCCGCTCACTTCTATGAATCGAAAATGCAGGAGTTGCAGAAAGCGCCCGGTGTCAATCGTGCACTCCCTCTGTTGCTCATGATGGACGAACTTGAGAAGTCAGCGAAACTTCTTGACAAGAGGTTTCCTGAACCAATATTAGGGTATGAAACCTCGTCTTAACCGCCCGTCGTTGTTTCTCCTAAAACTTCCCCCAGGGAATTAGATCTCGTGTCCATTGTTGTCGAGATCGCCATCCCGCATTACATTGCGGACCTTCAGAATTCTCAGAGACGGCTCTTCGAATCCTCTATGAATGGCCCGACGCCAGATGTCCCCATCCAGGATATTTTCGCCCTCTACCGTCGGACGAAAACCCTGTTGGACATGTACGCTGCTTTTGTACCACGGTATGTTCCTTACCGTCGACATCGTCTTTTGAATTGGCTAAGCCTCACACCCTCTCAGTGGGGACATCAACTTCAACATTACTGGCTTCTTCGAACCCTATGTACGGCAATGGCTTCTCAATATTGACAGTAAGACTGAACAATGGGTTCAAGCGGTAAGCAGTGCTCCATCCTGTCAGTCAAGCGAAGCTGACTGGATCGTTCCAGGCTGTCGCAGCTGACAAGGTACTTCATATGGATGTGCGCAAGATATCTATTAACGATTGTCCAGTTCGAGGCTGAGGGAGCTGAAGGCCACAGTTCCTCGATTGTTGACTTATTTGATTCCCTTCGAAGTCCTATCAACTTCTTGCAGGATTTGGAGTGGGAGGATGAGTACCAGAACGCGAGGTTCTTTACAGCTCTTTCCAAGGTCCGTCAAGCTATTCTGAGGCTTCCTATCTCTTCGACAATCACTATTTCAGACCCTCTCCAAGACCGTTGAACAATACTGCCGCAACATTGAATCCATGTTCATGTCCGAAATGTTCCCGCGACCAACCGATTACATTCAGCCACAGAAGTCATCGGCGTGGATTGAGAGGGCGCGACAGCTTGCGGCAGCAGGCGAGAAACGTATCGAGCCCTTTAACTTCCGCCCTGAGTCTTGTGTCAAGCTCAACAATGTCGAGGCGGCGCGGAAACTGCTTGATAACATGTACACCCAAATGCAAGCAGACAAGATGGCGGAAGCTGTGCAAAAACATGCACCACCGGTTCCAGAGAAGCTCGAGCGGGATAGGTTCCTCTTTACCGTAAAGATCGTGATCGCCGAAGGGCTGGTTCCTTCCGACGGTAGCCCGTCAGCTAAACTGGATACATTCATCACTCTCAGTGACCCTGAAGGCAATCGTCTTGCGAAGACAAGGACAATTTATGAGACGTTAAATCCACGATGTATGTCCTTTAGGTTTGTATATCGTTACGACGGGTTTTGATTGTTTACACAGGGGATGAGACATTCGACATTTCCGTGGAGAAGGAGCTGTGGTTAATGGTCAGTGTGCGTGATCGCGCTCTAGTGGGAAAGCACGACACTGTGGGACGAGCGTACCTCTGCTTAGACCCACGTCGGTTCGGCGATTTCCTGGCACACGAGCTCTGGATGAATCTGGAACCGCATGGACGGGTGCTGATTCGTGTGAGCATGGAGGGAGAGAAGGACGACATACAGTTCTTCTTCGGACGTGCTTTCCGTTCATTGAAACGAGCTGAGGCAGATATGCTTCGTATCTTCATCGACAAGGTAACATTTTTTCGTTTTCCGCCACCCGTGACAAACTTACTGATATCTTGCAAGATGGCGCCATTCATCCAACAATGCCTGTCGCGTACTGTCCTCAAAAGCCTTATCAAGTCAAATTCAGCGCTGGATTACAATAAAGCTCTTGGGAACGTGACTGCGCTCTACCGCTCTGCGATTGGCACGTCCTCCAACGAAGTTCAGATTCCACTGCCTCAGAACGAGAAACCACGTGTGCGGCCCGAAGAGCTGACGGACGTGGAGATCGAACAGGCTATCCTCCCACTATTTGACTACTTCGATGCTAACCTTCAGACATTGAATACTTACTTGAGCGAGACTGCAAAGGAGATGGTGATGACACGAGTGTGGAAGGAGATCCTTGTTATTCTGGAAGGGCTTTTGATCCCTCCGCTGTCCGACATTTCAAGTGACATGAAACCACTTAGTGACAAGGAGGTAGATATCGTCTTCAAATGGTTAAAGGTGCGTGGGTGCGCCTTCGTTGCGCTCTCTGCAGCTCATTTCTTATTTCTACAGTTCTTGAGGGATTACTTTTATGCAGGAGGGGAGGGGCCAGTCCCCCTTGAGGCTCTTCAGAATCAGAAGTATCGTGACGTGCTTTCCGTGCGGTTATATTATGACTGGCATACGTAAGCTACTTTCGCCCCTGCTCACAATTTCTTCTCATCTTTTTTTCAGGGATGACCTCATGGAGGAATGCGTCCGTATGATGCAGCAGAACCTGCGTTCAGCCCCAGCGGTCAAGAAGCGCGCAAAGAGCGTTTACTCCCAAAGGAACCTTGGTACCATCAAAGAACGCAAGAAGGAGAAACGGCAGGAGAAGGAAGTCACTAGTGAAGAGACCATAATGAGAATTCTTCGCATGCGGTTCGTCCTGTCAGTTCTTCTAGCATTGCCTGCCCTCATTATGTATGATAGACCTAACACCTCCGAGTTTATCTCGCAGCAGCTCCAGATCATGACTGCGATGCAGGCAGAACAGGAGAAACGTGCCAAAGAACTCGAGCAACGCAAACTCAAGCGACCAGCGAACCGGCCGACAAGTCAGATACCACCACTTCCGCCACTTCCTGGCTCTTAGTGTCTCCTGTCATAATCTGTCACCCACATATTTTTGAAGATACCCCATTTGTTACGCTATACGTTCTGTGCATGACTAGTTACATTCCGCTTACGAAATCTGGAGGGACATTGTACATTCAATTTGTCGGTGCGGTTATCATACTTCGTTTCATGTTATATATGCTTTGAAGATTCTTCACATTTGCTTGAACTTCAATGGAACCAAAAGTGTGTCACCTCGCAGACAAAGCTGGAGTCAGTTGGCTTGTTTGCTATATACCTGTTCCATGGGGGACTGTAATGATCCAAAGGTCCATTTCGCAGTCTATAATCCAGTCCCGACGAGGTACATGCTGTGATTACGTTGTGGTTTAGAATTTGTTCTTGTACAGCTTTGACTCAAGGAAGTTTTCGTTAGACTGATATTATGGGATGTGTTTACCCAACAAAGCTGGGGCACTAATATGCTCCAGGTATGACTTATTTCTGGCCAGGTATTGCTTTATTTACGCCAAGAATGGCCTATTCCTGGTCACATGCATCGTTCTAGTCCCATATCCAGGCCAGATATGGGACTGACTTTTTTGTAGATGCCGAACTCTGTCCTCGTTCAACACGAGACACGCCACTTACCCTTTAGATGTTATCTTTACTCACTCCCGTCGACCTACGAACATTCATCCAGTTTCTTGTCTTGATATCGCGGACTCTTACATTCTCCCGCTCGATCTCGAGCCACTTCGGTTGGCGTACTTATTTATATTGGACAATTTGCTACGTTCATACCTCGGCCGTTCACCGCAACGCTGAGGTGAGATTACTTACCATGATTGCTATACCTTTTACTGATGATATTATAGTCTAACGTTGTGTATTAGTATTCTTTCAGCCATCCCATCAACAACTTATCAATATAAACCTCCTTCGTCTTCACCTCCTTCTCTTTGCTCTTTCATCAACTTGACAACAGAACCTGACGTTACTCATGGCAATGGTATGGTCTCGTCATGAAATCAGGAGAGCTCGACCGATCACAATGAGCCCGAATATCAACCAGGCATTGACCAGACCCAAGCCTTTAAGAAGTTCCCCTCTGCACGCTTAATCTCCAGGTCGTCATGTCAATTAGAATTTTACGAGATGGCCTTTGTTGAAAACAAGGCGGTAACTTAGAGAGATGTGACAAGATCACGTGATCGTGATGAGAACAAAGAACAATGACAGTGCCTGCAGTGGGTTGTTTGACTCGAGAACAATGGTGCCCGAATACTGGGCGAAGTGGCCGTACATAAAGCTAAAGGCCTCCATATTCTTCTATTCACGTTTCCTGGGTTCTTGAGCTTCCTATTGGTATCTTTTTCTTGACATTCTTTTATCTCCTAGGTGCTGGGCACTGTCTACTCAATTTCACGCCTGAAGTTACTCTCTACGCCGCTCCGAAAAAAGCTTCACTCACGAGACGGAAAAGATATAAATGCTCCCACCTCGTGCTTGTGAGTGACCTTATCATAGTTTGGAGCTTTTTGTGACTCGATTAACGCGCATTAGACACTTTCATTGGCCTCAATGGTGTGCGCATTCTGAGCATCATCGCCTTGACTCTGGTCTTTGCCAGCAATATTGTTACTCTCGCCCATGATATCCAAGCCGTTAATCGTTATGCTGCTGTTGACAAGACTGCTCTAAACTCCACTTCTGATGGCACGACCAATACAACGATGCTCGACATGGATTATATCATGTAAGTTTTTTTGAAAACGACTTCTGTCTCAACTTCTCATATTCTGTTTGAAGGGGAAGCACAGTTCCAAATCAGCCAGCTGGTGTGTTTTGGGCAGTCCTTAACCGGCTACTGATCATCGGCCAGAGCATCCTCCTCATCATGTCCGAATTCGGTTGGCCATCTCGCTTCTTCGATCACTACTTCCCTGTATTGGGTAAGGACTTTGGTCTCGGTGCTCTAGGTGTCATACAATGCCTGTGAGTCTCTTTTTTCTTATCGCATAAGAATCTTTGTTAACGCCTGACAGAATTGGTGCTGCCATCCTCTCGCACCACGTGGACACCTTCACCCTCGTGGCAGCTTTTTTCCTCTTTTCTATCGGTTGTCTCAACATCTTGGTTGGCCTCATATGGCGTGCATCTGTCAAGTCCAAGCGCTCAGTGACCTCGTGGCGTGAACATGCAAAGAGCGTGTTGCCAACACACGTTGCAGGAGTCGATGTTCGTCCGGCAATGTCAGCTGCGCCCTCTGCGCCGTCGGTCATCTCCAACATGTTCACTGGAAGCGACAGTGCATCCCAGACGGGTTCCTCAAAGTCTGGCTTTGGTTTTGGAAGGCAGGGCGAGAAGGCTGCTGGACTCAAAGGTACGCGGCGCTTCCTTTGTACCTGTTATGAGTTTTAACCATGTTTTTAGGGTATCTCATCTCCAAACCGATTGAGTCATTACCACGATATGCTGCCAAGACCACTCCCACAGGAAGCACCGAAGCGACTGCTGTTTGAAGGCTCAACCGCATCTCAGCTCGTATATGCGCACGAACGTGGCTAGTCCGCGCTACGACATGGCATTATCACACCTATTTGTATCAGGATGGACTTTTAGTTAAGGATAGCTTGTAATCTGTCACAGATAGCACACCTCTATCCACTGTAGCACCTAGTATTTCACCTATTATAGTAGCAACAAAGTAAAGTAGTTGTACATCGCCTACGCATCGCCTCGAGCAATTTCAACATGCTCCTAATGTAGTGGCAGTGCTAAGTCTGGAAGCTTGCTTTCACACCAACACCGCCCCCGACTCTTCGTTCAAAAGGCATCGATAATGAATGCCTTCCTGCAGAACGTCATTCCACCCTGCATTTCAAGACACGGTTCCCTCGTCATATATTGAGGATGACTATATTGAATAGTACCATTTCTATGGACGATGTTATCCTGTAAGTTTTGCCAACATTTGACTTCAGTCGTTTGGAATGGGCCTCGAGGCTCGATCCATTCCGTTTCAAGGATGACTTATTCTCTGTGAGGGACATTTTTATTGACGTTAATTTCCCCAGGCTTGGTATGTCTATTGAAAACCCTTTTACCTCCTTGCTCTGACCTTAAACATGTTTTCGCCGACTCTATCAGTTGCCTTGTCCATTGCGAACGTCTGGTAAGCCCACAAACACCCTTCTAGATGTCTATAATGCGTATTGACAATTTAACGTCCATCTAGCTATGCCGCGATCTGTGCATTTGTCGTCCTCAACGGCCTTTCATCCCTCTACACGAAACATCATCACCACGAGGCATGGTCCGATGCTATCTGTGCGGGCATCCTCTTTGGCGCAGGCGTTGTGAACTATGCAATAGCAGGCTTGCGCACGCCTCAGGTCGCCGGTGGTTGGGTGACAACGGTGTGCTTCGTCCTAGCGGGAAATTTAAATTTTGCGACCGGATACCTGTTTTTGAAGGCGAGGCTGACGCATGGGTTGTTCTGCTCGTGCCCGAACTACGAGGAGGGCTCTTCATATATTGATTTGGAGAAGGGGAGAGAACAATTCGTGCTGGAAAAACCTCCGAAGGCGTTGGCTAGGTAAGGTGCAATTACGTCTTGATTCGTGGGCACTGTGAGCTCATAATTGTCCTGATACTCTCTAGAACTACGTAGGCTGTATATCACTGCACGATGTGCATTCATCTACCTCTTGCTGTTAATGACGGACATCTTCCGCGTTTTCCATTTTCCTCGTATCTGTCCCACTCGAAGTGTCTCAATCATTCAAAGGTACTATACGATCTTCGGCGAACCACTCTATTTCAAGAATTTCATTTTCTTGATGCAATCGATAATGAATAGAAGGGATTGTAGTAGCCCTAGGGTGTGCCTCCAGAACCCGGTCTTGCTACTTGTACTTGTGGATGTCCGTCAGTTCTATCGGACATTTGTCCTCATGGATTAATTAAAAAAAGCTGTGGTTCGATCCACATAAAGGGTCATGTTTTGTATCACTTTGGGTCAAGTTGAAAGGTTCAGAGAAAGCTGATGATGGAGGTATCTGGGTCGCATTTTGCAGGCGCGGTTGACTTCCGGTCACTCTTCTGGCATTTCCTCGAATAACCCAGAATAATCTCGCATCGATCACAGACCGTAATTTACGAGATATTTCGATTTTGCACTGTCAGAGTGTTTAATACCTGTTTGATGCTTCGATGAATGTGAACGAAAACATACCTCGACATCGCCACATCGGCGAGTGTGAGATGGATCGAAATTGTTGCGTTTCTTCTTCGTATCGTTTTTCACTATGGTGAATTGCAGCTATAGTAGCCAATATTGTTCGTGCGATGGAAGGGAATGAGGAATGTCGAAGCCAGGGCTTTTTGAGGGTGTTTCATGGCGGTACAGTTGGCCGTTGTGCAACCCTCAAGCTCTCGAGAGAAATATTGGAGGTCTTCTATTAGTATTGCAGATAGTTCAACTGCATGCATTTGGGAATCGAAGCCTGGCACGAGTTGGTGGCGCAAGGTACAAGAAAGCAACGAGTACTATCCCGGGGCTATTCCAGTGGTCGTTATGGCAGATGTTATTTAAGATGAGCTTCGAATCGAGGCTGCTGTAAAACTCAAGAAGTCGGCAGGAATTGGTCAGAGATGTCCGAGTGAAGGTTGAGAATCATTCTAATATCCCACTCCGAGCCTTTTGCATCGACATCATCGGCTGACAAAGGATCTCCGCCGTAACGGGCTTGGCGTAGTGTGTCGATGCACTGAGGAGCTTTGGACAGAGAGGATTTGAGCAGTATCACTAGTCATAGCGCGTTCAGTTTGCCATCCACATAACGGAAACTAAGATGGGTTTGCTTGTGTGGGATGCGATTAAGTAGCAACTGTCTAATCCGCATCTCCATGGACAAACTCACTACATAAAGCTTCCATCAACCACTGTTATGCATGCGGAAAACGAATCTATTTTCCGATACCTATGGAGAGTTGCAGATGTCAATCCATCCTTTGAATTAGGCTTTGAGTGCATTCAAGCCATAATATTATCAATAAGGAGATTACCATAGTCAGTGTATACATAGGAGGGTAGCCACGGGATATTGCGCAGGGCCAAGTCGGAAGGAAGTATCGAAATCAGATTCAGCTCAACCGGGTATCTCCGTAGATCAGAGCTGCAACTTCGACTCCATGCACACGCAACTTTCACAGTGGCCACAAACCTCCATAGAGCTCCATTTGTTTGAAGCCGTCAGCAAAGTTCCAATTGCTCAGTTTCAAGCATAAAATTTGGTTGGCTTCTGTGTCGGCCATCCAGACAAGATAAATGGTTAGGGACTTTTGAAGCTTCGACAGCCTCAGCGGTCCGCGGCTTCTTTTTAGGCTCGTTGAATGCTAAATATCGAGCTACTTACAGAATAGTGGTTTGATTGCTCCTGATCTCCCCCGCAACTTGGCCGCACCTTTGAGCCTTCCCATGTTTCCAAAAATCACCAGTGCACTAGGTTCATTTATTGAAACGTATGTGATACTTTCTCAAATAGCTTGTTGCCCCTCATCTTGAATCGCTAGCGCAACAAGTGCATCTGTATTGTCATTCTTGTTAGTCTATAATTCGAAAAACACCTTGTGTTGGATGAATACTCATGCATTTTCAACCTAAGCGCACACCTTGTGTTGGTATTCCTTGCATTGAGGTCGCGGTTGATCTATCCCGCATTCTACGATTCATATGGCGCGTTCTATGTGGCAGCAGGATTTATTTCTAGCGTCTACTTCCTTGTTGCCGCGTACACAATTATCAGTTCCACTCCATACAACGGGCACTATGACGACTTGACAGTGATGTCACTTGCCGCAACATCATTCCTGTGGAGCGGGATGGCGACTTTCCTATGTCTTGAGAAGCTCGTTACTCTTTTTCAACAGCAACGAGAAGAACTGCGACGGCTTTCCTGATCAGTGAATGGACCGCTTTCTTGCAAGATAGATCCACACCTCCATTGGTGGTGTCCATAGTTAGGTAGGCACATCCCACTTTCCCTTGGATTGCTTCATCTGAATATTGATTTATGCTGAAGAAAATCTCGACCCTTTTTCATTGCCGGGTGTATGGGATCTACGGTCTGAGTTGTACGCATGTAATTACTGGTACCAATCAGTTTTTTTGATGTTGAAGTTCCGGACGCCGTCTTAACCACTAGCCCATAAACATACACCTACGGCTACCGAGCCATGCAAACTCTCTGGCTCTATCTTATACGTGTGACGCCATAACTAGAATCGCAATTCCATTAATGCTCGATTCGGACATTCGGTCCATCTATAACAGTGAATGCACGATCCAAGTTGTGGCACACTTCCCGTCTCATTGCCCACGGGTTCTGCGGAAGTTGCAATAGAGTCGACAGTCAGAGGCTTTCATTCATGCTGCAGCGCACCATAGCGATTAAACGTTAAACGTCGGAGTGCATATGGCAGAATATTTGTGCTCTTAGTACACAACAAAATATATCGAGAAACCTGATTAGATTCCAGTACAAACCCCCGATCAAATCAGAGTCCGCGTCGAAGTCCAAACTGGAAGTACTCTAAGTAAAATGTTGTACGAATCCGTGTCCAAAGTCCATGATGTAACTACAGTGTCCATTGCCAAGTCCAGGTCCAGGTCCAGGTCCAAACCAGAGTCCAAAAGTCCAAAAGGTCCAGAAGTCCAATGTTCGATCACAACTCCAACCGTGTCGACCAGCGATCGGAGGCATCACTACCCTCATCTCCTCGCCTAATCCATTGCCGGTCTTCTTGTCGTCCCACTGGCATGCCCCATACCCCGGATCTAGAAAAGAAACAAAAGAGCGATCAGCAACAATAACTCTCTCACCTGGTACCCAGTTATCTTGAGCCCCTCGCTGGTTAACCTTGATGCGAAAAGAATAGAGGACCGAACATATCATCGGGCCCTCTAGCAACCTCGCACCCCCCCATGCCCGAGACGACACCCTAGCTCAACCGAAACCCAGACTCTCCACCACGCCTACATCCATTCCACAATAGAGGGAGCCGTGGCGTCGAGTCTGGGCCCCAGTTGAGGGTCGGGTGTGTTCAGGAACATGGGAAGGTGCGAGGCCACTAGAACGCCGTCTTTGCTGATTTGTTTTTCCTTTTGCTCTTACCGTAGCAATGATATCCAGAAAGTGGTTCAAGAACATCAGCTCTAAACATCGAATGATATTCCGCCGAGGCTAGAAAGCATACACGGCGAGGCGTAAGCAACGGCGAGCGTGAATGATAACAATTCAGGAAACTCACTATTTTGCACGTTATAGGCGTCTTGAAAAGCCCTGAGGAATTGCCAGTCCGCGTCGG
>JABCKO010000018.1:0-27403 GCA_018855915.1 Tephrocybe sp. NHM501043
TGTTAGAACTGATACAGAGCAGCAGTACGTAGACCGTCGTCTACACCTAGAGTAATACACAATTAGTGTTGCGTCCTCAGTAATGTGTAAACACGACTATATTAAGTACCTAGAGTAATACACAATTAGTGTTGCGTCTAGGTACATACTTGTGAGTATAGATAAATATGTGAGTGAGATGATTGCGTAGGTAGAGGACGCAACACTATATTAAGTACCTAGAGTAATACACAATTAGTGTTGCGTCTAGGTACATACTTGTGAGTATAGATAAATATGTGAGTGAGATGATTGCGTAGGTAGAGGACGCAACACTATATTAAGTACCTAGAGTAATACACAATTAGTGTTGCGTCTAGGTACATACTTGTGAGTATAGATAAATATGTGAGTGAGATGATTGCGTACCCTCAGTAATGTGTAAACACGACTGAGGGTACTTGTGTCTACGCGTCTCGTTATATGTACATTGGCGGACAAAGCAGTATGTGGCCATTGCGCTCCTGACAATGGCTCGGGGCACTACCACGTCACACTATCACATTATGACGTCGTCCCAACAAACCACTTGCCTGGTTTGGATGTCTCCACAAACGATACCCTGATATAGCTCAAGAATAACGATGAAGTCCGAGGAAATCGATCTCCTTATTGCGCTACAATACGTTCTTCACGAAACATCATTATCATGCATCATGGGCCAGGTCACTGCAGATATCTGACCACCATTTACCTCAATGATAAATCGGCGATTCGTGAAGGACCTGCTTGATTTCAAGGTTACCCGCAACGTGTTATTGGCTGGTAGAGCACTCTATAGCTGATTTATGTTTGACTGGGGACACGCGGGTATCCTCCTCCTACTGCTCAAGCCCAATCAAACCCGAGCACTCACTCTCCCGCTCTTTTTATAGACGTTCATGCGCGGGCAAGTCGATATGGTTATGGGGCAGTTGGTCATTGGGGCAATCAGGCGTCGACCAAGGGCTGTGACAGGAACGGCATCCTGGCTTGAATTGTGAATACAGGGTGTCCCGGCACCTTCCACTCACATGGCCTTGAACAAGATCCCAGAGTATCATCACTTGAGCGAAACGTAAGTGTAGACAGACAGATGTGGGATCACTTTTTGTTTCTAGCATGTAATAAGTCAAGACTATCACCCCCCAGTTTGAATTGGTACCCCTCGACTCAACCATAGATCGTCAGTTTGAACTCTTGTGCCATACAGTCTAATCGTGTCAGAAGAACGTTGACACTTCTAGTCTCGCCAGGATGCAACCATAGGATGCATTAGACATCCGTTGTCTATTTGCATCGCAGTAGCGCATCTGCTAGAAAGCGAGTAGAGAGTGTACAATATTATACCCGTAGTTGTAAATTAGTAATGTTCCAATAATTACTCTTGATAGGGATACCCGAACTTGGGTTGATCTTTGCGACGCCAGAGCTTCTTCCTGTGAAGGATGAGAAGGTTTCTGACAAGAATAAGAAATGAACACACTTCTTCTTGGTCGGGATATGTTCAGCAAAGACTTCCACACAGTGCTTTGCTTTAAATTCACGGATAAAGCGAGGGTCCCTGAAAAGTTTGTAAGTAGGTAAGGTAGGGGTGAGTTGACAAGCCATACCATAGTTCACTTGCAACGCCAAGATCCTTGCAACATCGCATGAGTGCATTACTCTTACACGCCTCTGTCGCTGTGGGTATACCGGACGGGTCGAAATACTCTTGCTCTCCACGTGCTATGGCCACAAGCCTTTCTATCACTCAACTGACAATTCGTTCATGACAGACGGTCGCGACTCACCTTCCTTGGCAAACGAGTGCATATTCACGACTAACAATCTTGGGCCCAACGTTGGTTTCACTGCGAGGAGCTAAGCCCCATCCACCAGGACCGAACGCCTTGTTCAAAACGCGTCGGTACTTGATCTCAGGAAGATAGATGAGACCATCTTGAGTCTCAGTCAGTTTTCAAACAGATATCCATCTCCAGGCAATAAAGTTGCTCGCCTGGCTTCATTTCAACGTCAAGGGGGTCCACTGGAGCCATAAGGACGTCAATAACCTCCTTAGGAAACGCCTGAGTCGCCAGGCCGTGGTAGCTCTTTGACCAGTCTGTCGCCCCATCACCAGTACTGACATTGTTCCCATTACCATTGCCATTCCCTTCAGCGGCAGTTGCATTGGGGGGTGGTGCATCAGACGAGACCTTGAACTCATCAGAAGTACTAGGAGGAGGTGTCTCTGTTTTCGCGGCCGTTGCATCGGTGGTGACGTTGGCTGCTGGTATCGCCGTTGGGGTAGGTTTAATGTACTGACGAGGAACCCATGCAGTCTTTGCGGGGGCTATAGCATAGCTTCGGCTCAGGCGAAGAGGGGTACGTCTGAGTGCGCCTGAGAGGCGACTGAGAGACAGACTGGCCATTGCGACAAACAATGGCGTGTCTTAAGTTCGAAATTTCACGAAATGTCACACCGTGGTTCTGTAGTGGAGGTGACCCACTTTCGTCACCTGATCACTCGGTTTCCCGAACACCACATGCCCGCATTTACCGTCGCGTATCCTTTCGGACCCCTTAGTAACGAGATTTGTATTTAAAGGACTATCTATTGTGTAGATAGCCAGTTCTTCCCAAACTTAGGACTTACACCAGTTCTTTCCTTGCGTGAAGACTCTTAACCCACTTGTGACGCTACCGTTACCTGACGCTAACGTTACAGGTTCTCAGTCACACTTCAATCACAACTCTTGCCTTGCTACTCCCATCTAATCTCTCGATATGAGGCCCATCAGCGTTGTTGTTCTCACAGGTTGGATTGAACCCAAATCGTTTATGAGAAAACGTTCAAAACATGTAGTGTAGTTAGCGATTCAGTTAGCCAAGGCTTGGCTGAGGATGTATCGGGGCCTACGATCCAGAACATCATCAATGCTCAAGTCGCTTCAAAATTTGCCTGTAATGAACTCGAATGCGTCCCAGATGACGTCTCTAAGATCCGGTCTGTCGTTGGCAAATGGGCTGGGCAAGACGATATTGACTGGATCATCACCACTGGTGGCACTGGGTTTGGGGCCCGCGACTTGACACCAGAGGTCAGCGCTTTGATTCTGTAAACGACGTCGTTGAGGTGATTGATGAACTTTTGGCTTGCTAGGCTGTAAAGCCTCTGCTTGATCGTGAGGCGTCGGGTCTTGTCCATCTGCTCCTGTCTGCTTCCCTTAAACATACACCTCTTGCTGCACTCTCTCGGCCTATTGCTGGAACGATTGGCAAGACGCTCGTAGTCACCCTTCCAGGAAGCGTGAAAGCTGTGAAGGAAAACATGGAAGCATTGCTCAACGCAGGCCTAGCTGAGCACGCGGTAGAGCTGATCAGAGGTGGGGCAGGTAAACAGGTACATGACAAGTTAGCAAAAGAAGCTGGGGAGAAGCACAGAAGTGAAAGCTCAAAACCTCAAGACCACCACCACCATCATCATGACCATCAACACAAGCCACCACAGCCCAGGTCGACACTCTCGCACGACCCTTCAGCGCCAGGTACAAGCACTTCGATCGGCCTTTCATTTTTCTGACGTGCATCAAGTATCTTCTCGCCATAGGCAATCGCCATACCCGATGATAACAATGGAGGAAGCAATGCGCCTCATCGAAACAAACGTTGTTCGCCTTGAAGCAGAAACTCGACCGGTATGCTGGCAACGATATGGACACGATGCCTTACTGACCAACTTGTAGGTGGACTACAAGTTACGAGGCCACGTCCTAGCTGCAGATGTTTCTGCATCACATGATGTACCCCGACTCCCCTCAACAAGTGTTGATGGCTATGCCGTCCGTTGTGAGTTATTGAGCCCCTTGAACTATTCCCGCGTCAAAATTTAACAAAATCATTCAGCTACCGATCCTCCAGGAGTGTATAAAGTCTTCACCTCACAGACTCATTCGATTTCTCAGGTTGTACCGCCTGGGTCAGTTTACCGCGTGAACACTGGCGGGCCCATTCCTGTAGGCTCAGATGCTGTTCTGATGGTTGAAGACACCCGTCTCGTGTCTATCTATGATGAAACTAACAGTGATCTGGATGGTGAAGAAAAGGAAATAGAGGTCCTCGTTCAAGTCCCAGGGAAAGAGAATATTCGGCTTCCTGGAACAGACGTTCGAGTCGGCGACTTCGTCCTCCAGAAGGGCGATATCATCAAAAGTGGAGGTGGTGAACTGGGGACTTTGGCATTTGTGGGAAAGAAAGAAGTAGGTGTCTCGTCAGTTGAATGTACTACATTACTGATCGTTTTTGGTAGGTTGAAGTTTACAGAAAGCCTGTTGTTGCTCTCTTGAGTACAGGAAATGAGCTTGTTGATCTTCAAAACCCAACGCCGGGGCCAACCAGTGACTGGGGTGGAATTTTCGATACCAATCGGCCTTCGCTTCATGCTGCACTAGAAGGCATGGGTTATCAAGTAATTGACTTGGGTATTGTGCCTGATGAGTTGAGTGCTCTTTCTGTTGACCTTTCTCAGCTATTGACCACCACATGTGCAGCATACAATCCCATGTGGCGGCGATAAGACGTGGCCTCGAGAGTGCCGATATCCTTCTCACCACAGGCGGAACATCGATGGGGCCAACAGATCTCCTGAAGCCTGTTATTGAACGTCATTTCAATGGGACCATTCACTTTGGACGCGTAAGCATGAAACCAGGGAAGCCTACCACATTTGCCACAATTCCTTTTGAAAATACGACGAAGCCTGCGTTCGCACTCCCTGGAAATCCAGCTTCTGCACTTGTCGCATTCTATCTCTTTGTTGTTCCAGCCTTGCGTCTCCTTGGTGGATGGAAAGAGCGACTCGCACAGCTTCCTCGTGTTCGGGTTACGGTAAGTCTTGTCCAGGAATGACCGCGGTGGCATATTCAAACATGGTGGCCCGTAGCTTCAGACAGAGATGTATCTAGACCCTCGCACAGAGTTTCATCGAGTCGTCATTTCTCCAGGGACTACTGGGCTTATCGCGTCTAGTACTGGTGGTCAGCGTTCGAGTAGGGTTGCGAGTCTGAGTGGCGCAAATGGCTTAGCGATCATACCACCGAGGACTGATCTCAGTCCATCGAAGTTGGACAAGGGGAGCGAAGTCGATGCAGTTGTTATAGGTGAAATCAATATCTCGTAGATGTATATTGTCGTTGGATACCGAAAGCACGAGCTCCTGTAGTCTTGTCGATTTGTGAATCAAGGACCCATGATATATTATACCGATCGAAGAGAGTTCGCCCATACGGTGGCGATGGGGCTGGTCCGTTGTACATGCTGATGAGGTCGTAGGGCAAGAGGAATGTGGCTAACTGCAGCAAGATTAGTTTATTAGTATCAATGCATTTTTGCAATAGTGGCACGGCGTTCGCCCCTCCTAAGAGATGTGTCAAGAAAAGGTCTCGCCATCTGTCGGTGTTGACAGCCATTCCTTAATACTGAGAAGTGAAAGCCTTTGAGGTCATTATCTCACGTAACTCGCAACACACAGTCAAAACGCGTTTTCCTTCAGTGAATGTGTAGTAAGCCTCTGTCTCTAATGACTATCTCACACAGAGGTCAGCGCACGAGTCTAGAATCGTATACAAGAGTTGTAGTGATGTACTTAATTTTGGTTATGAGGCTATATATCATCAAATTTTGACAAATCAAAGAGCGTCCGAAGTCCAATCGATATAATTTTACGGTCATCGGATGGCCGCACTTTCCGTGATGAACAGATTTTATGATAATCGACAGTCAGGACCCAGAGACAATGGTAGTGGTGCGAATGCGGAGTCCCAAACAATCTGTATGATGGCCTGCTGAATTGATTGCATTGGTAAGATTTTGTAATTCGCTAAAATGAGCATTTCTCCAGAAAGGCTGATAGCAAAAGAGGCTGGCGGTGACAGAACTGATCTCGAATTTGATTGGAATTCTTCAAATATTATAGAACAAGCTCCTCCAACTGATAGAGGCCAACGGAAAGCCCAGCTTGCTCGTGCGCCTGCTTCCGCCTCTGTCGCCAATCGCCTACAGGTTTCTTGCGCTTGTCCTGACCGGCTTCCTTAACGGCCTTCGTATGCGCCTTGGCGAACGTTTCCAGCGGCCCACGCAACTGCTCCATGTCATCGATGAGGGATACTTCGGGCTCAATTTGCTCTTGAATACTGCGGAGCACAGGATGCGCCGGCGCGTGTTGCAGCAAGATGAGGAACGATGCATCGAGAAGGGTTTGCAAGAACGATAGAACCTAGAATTGGCCCATTAAATGGCGTATAACAGTCCGGAACCCATTGCACTCACATTTGGCAGTGATGGAAGGTCGCGAGTGCCCTCTGTGGTTTGCTTCTTCAGGACAGGTATGCCATGTGTATCCTTCACAATCTCTTTCTTCGACGGCAAAAGCTTGATGTCTCGCTTTGTCCACTGTTTCGTCCAGTTCTCCAGTATCCTCAAGACAGGTAGGATTTCCTCTGCCTCTTTAAGGGAGCGGCGCAGCGCCAGTCGTAGAGCTGGTGGCGTAGTTGTGTAGCTTACACAGAGCGAAAGGAACGTTGGCACGGAAGGCACATCCGTGGTTGAGTCGACCTCCATTGCGTTGCCATCCTGAGGCGTAACAGTTGTACGATGTCTTGCGACGACGAATTGCAGAGACTCGATAATCTCCCCCTCCGAAAGATCAATAACATTGTCAAATGCCAATTCAATGGATTGCTAGAATGTGACCATATCAGCTCGCCTCGCTTGCATACAGTCGTGTTTTCCTACCCAGTCATTTTTATAACGAAGCGCTGAGAGGAGGCCGCCGTCAATCATACTGCTGCTCAGGAGCTTCCGATTAAGGAGGTAGCGGACAACTTCCGATGAGTACGGGGCATTGGCTGGTTTTGAGGGCTGCAACACTGTCGTCAAAAGGTCACGAACGAAACCGTGGCTCAGAACAGCCTGCAATGAGCCAGCTTCAGTAGAGGCCTCAGCAGTTGCCTTAGATTCTCGTTTTTCCCACTCAAAGAAAGCGACATTGGCAGCTTGAGGGAGGTTTTTATCCATAGCTGTCTTCATTGTTGAGAGGACCTTAGTTCTCGCTGGGTCATGAGGTGCTACGCCCGCAGACGAAGATGCTGTCTCCCGTTCTATCCACTTGGCACCGGAGGATGCTTGGCCCATAGCATTTGCAATGGTAGAGTGTTCAGGGCACGTAAATGGCACGACAAGGACGCTCGAGCGTGATGGCGTTCCCTTGGATTTACGCGTGGCATCCGATGTGTGTGGCGATAGGATGAGAACCACCTGAGAGCTTGAAGCCGGAACGAGAGTCAACTGAACTGTGACATCGGCAGCCTGTGCAAGTGTAGAAGGGATCGGCAGTGCCTGAGACGCAAGGAGGACCGAGTACTGGAGATCCCAGAGGAGTAAGACGATCTCGGGTGTGGTAGAAGCAGTGAGGGCGGATAGGAGGACATGTGAGGAACCTAGAGATAGTAAGGAGGCTCCTTCTGTACTTGCTTTCGAGGGAAAAGTGAGCCCTGTCAAACGCAACGGTTCGGAGACGACTGATAGTTCAACTGTGCTGTCTTTGTATGTGAGACGGTAAGAGGACCACGTCCCGTCTCGAGCTAGGGTACAGTAAGATTGGAGGACAAGAAGGCAGGCCATAATGACGCACATAAAAAGCTCATGAAGCCGCTGGGGCTACATGAAAGATCCAAAATCTGCTAGATTATCAAGTTAGGTTACAGCAAATGAATCAAGGGAGGACGCCTCACATCAGGTTTGATTGGTATTGAGGATGAGCCCAACTCAGAAACGCGGTCCTCGTCATCAAGAGACAGCAATCGGACGCGCGTTGAATTCTTTGAAGCGTCGACTGAGACCAAAAGTGCGCCTGTTTGTGAAGTTGAGAGCGATGGCGAAAATGAGCATAATGTATGGGAGTATAAGAAGGTTCTGATGACGCTTGATGTGTCTTTGGGCGCCGGCCAAGTGTTCTTGACGTTCAACTCTTCGTCGAGGATTGAAAGCTCAGCTTGAAGAGACTGGGCGAATATCCGGGTCGGTATTTCATCACAGGTGTAAAGTCCCGATATCTGATGCTGTATCTAAACCCTTGCAATGGATAGTGAGTGAAGTGGTCGAAGACGGATTTCTGATTCCATACCACAACAGCCTTTTTCTTTTGAGAGGCACGGTCCTCTAAAGGGCCAGAGAGGTTGTCTTTCCACATCCAAATCGTACGGCCGCTGTCCTCCAGAGTAACGTCAGAAGACGTGGAAATAGCTGCATACGTCGTGCATATGCTGTCAACGCCGTCCTCTACATTACGAGTGATCGCTGGGCACGCAAAGGTGGTCGAGGGTCCGAGAGTGTGCGAAATGACAGGGTGCAGCGTTGAGATCTGGTAAAACGTAAGAGGGGGCTCATTCATTCAATGAAAAAAAGCTTACATCTACTACATGGACACCATCACCCTGCGCAGCTACTGTTGCATAACCATCTGAGCTTCCAGACGCCTTTCCATGTGTTGCGAACACATTTGTAAGTCCTCGCTGTTTCTTGCCGCCAGAACCGCTTTTTGGGAGTTGCTTCGAGCTTGCATATGTTGAGAGAACAAAAGGCTCGCTGATGGAGGCGCCAACGCGCATTTTAAGAGCAATGGAGTTGGTGATACCAGAAGTAATTTTTTGGGGATCGAGCATTGTGATTGGCCCAGTACTTCTCTAAGGTTAGGGCTATACTACACGTGACCAGTCGCGTTCGCGGTCGTTCACGCGAAGAAGTACCATTCCAGTGGGTCTAAAGGAGGGCAGTGGTCGTCGAATGTTCACAGATACGATCACTACTTATACGACTAGCGGAAGTTATCTGACTGTCTCCAGTGTACAACAATCAAAATCTGAGTATGATCGTCACGTGCCAACGGTCTGCGCTTTACTGTCATGTCTCTCTATCGTGTTCTGCAGCGCAGCCTGCTGCAAGTGCCGAGAGCGTCTCGTATCACAATGGCCTCTGCTCGTGTATCTAGGCCATGTTTTACCCGCAATCTGAACGCCAGCTCAGTCAAGCGGGATAGGTCATTCACCAACATCCTAGCTGATGACAGTCCTCCTGCTGTGCAAGTCAAGTCAATAACGGATATCGGGATACAGCTGTTGGATGGCCTTCTAATTCCTTCTGCTTGTATATTTCTGGAAGGAAAAGTGTTTCTTTGGGACGTTCCACCGACACTATGGACAGAATGGGGTACAGAGCACTTTGAGATATTCGAAACTATCATCCCCAAACCAGGTTTGAACTGTTGTTCGTTATTCCTGCACATACTGACTTAGCGTAGAAATCCTGATACTTGGGACTGGAAAGTCTATTGCGCATGTACCTGCTGCTCTCCGGACGTATCTGAACAAGTTGGGCATTCAAGTGGATGTCATGGACACGGTCCGTAGCATATTCAACTATCTATTTGCGTTACCCACCTTTGATTCAGAGGAACGCATGTGCAACCTACAACCTATTGTCCGAAGAGGGTCGACGTGTCGCTGCTGCCCTCCTGCCAATGTCTCCACAACCGTGGCATAAGGTCGGATTACCGCAATGATAGCTGCTTTCCACAAGAGCGAAAGTAGACAAAGTCTGATGGAAATGGATACGGAAAACTCCAGGTCAATCATCTTGCGCCTTCCTCTTCCCTTTTCTGTCATTAGACGGTCCAACGTCTGCTTCAAAGAACTGTTCGTCGTCGTCGTCAATCGATGGGGATTGGAATTCGACTGGCAGCAATTCGCCTATAGGTTGCAACAGGTGCAGAGGAGTAAAAAGCAACAGTTACATTTGGTAATGACAACGGGTGGACAGACTGATAGTAGAAATATGAAAGGAACTTACCTGATGCATCACGGAATCGCAGGTACAGCGTGTCATAGCTTGCGAGGCCGTATTCTTTGACTTGCTTTGAGGTTCCCAGTACTTCATACTCCCCATTTGGCCTCCCCTTGTCTTTCACCGCTCTGCAAAGCTCAAAGTCGTCCTCGCCCTTCACCTTCGGCACCTCTTGAACTATGTTGACAGGAGACTTAAGAGCTGATAGAGCTTCTTCCTTCAATGCCGCCACTGTAGTTGATGGCTGCACATTGAGCAATATAGATAACGTATGAGATCGAATATGGATATGATGAACTTTGGGTAGGGATCTTGGAGGCTTGAAAATCGGTCAGAATAATGTTATCGATGAAAGCAGCGATTGGGACTACCATAATATTCGTCGTCTTCGTCGTTGTGGTGTTTATGAGCAAGGTGCAATCAAAACTCCGCTCAACTTTTCCCACCCGCATACCAAACCCGGCTCACTCCAGCATCTCCTGCATCGTCGACCATGAGTATCGTGTACCCCACCTCGGGCGAGAAGCAGGAATATGTTGACCCGACGCCTATGCCTGCTCATATACCGAAAGTCGCTGAGCTTGGCACCTCGAGCGCACCCTTGAAAAGCGCTGCATTCTTCATCGGGGCTTACTGCAAAGAATACAATGGTTCGTACAAACTTCTCTGTCACGAGACAAGCTGAGAATGGTATAACAGAGGATTTTATTCTGTGCAAGGCTGAGAATAGGAACCCGGAGCATTGTCTGAAGGAGGGACGGAGAGTGACTAGATGTGCTACTGACCTGTGCGTCCCATTACTTCGTCCAAGGCGCATCTGAATCTGACCGTTGTGCTTTTTTAGGATCAATAAAATGCGGGAGAACTGCTTGGAACAATTCCAGACTCACTGGAACTGCCTAGAGAAGAATAACCAGGCACGTCATACTGACACTCAAAGTCAACGCATGAACTAATTTGAAGCAGGAATACTATCACTGTCGCAAACCTGAGCGAGCTCTCAATGCCTGCATGTTTGAGAAACTGGTATGTTTATCCAATGATGCATGTCATGCTGCTTGAACTCATTCAACTATGTTTGTAGGGACTGACGAAGACCATTCCGGGAACACCAGAAGGCCAGGTACCAATACACGAAGTCAAGAACCCATATTATAAGTCGATTCAGAAATGAACGCTTGTCCACGGGCAACGTAGAGGCTTGTATAAATCAATTTATTATCCCGTTGTCCAGCAGCTACCCTCCCTTTGCCAACGCATATCATTGAATATACGAACACTTTACTACCCTTAAGTCCGTTATGGGTTGAGTTATACAAACCGTTTGTTGTCTTCGGATATGACAACGGCTTTTTCTCATCTTGATGCTGGCGCCAACAAGGAGTCAAGCAGTGGCACAGAATTTGGAGGGCACAAAGCTTGAACGCCTGCACATTACAATGTGTTCGAAAGCATAAGCTATACGTTTTAGACTGCTGGACGCATTCCGGTAACACGCGGGAAGCATACTATGCATATAGCACTTCAACGGCAACGGCCAATCTCTACTTGACTGAATTGCTCTGCCTGTCGTGACCAGAATGGAGCTTTCAAGCCCTTAAAATGGTGGCTTGTTCTGGATTCTGTATATGATATTAGACAAAACCGTGATCAAACAATGCCTTGAAATGATGAGCCACTCTAAAGACCATCTAAATACGTCAGTACACATATGTAGGGTCTGTATGGGTTCTGTAAGGTTCTGTACCATCTAGAGGAAAATCTGGTTTCGCCTTTGATCAAGTTGATCGATGGGTTTCTTCACTTTTGACCGTCAGGGTCCTCCTCTCCTTTCCCAAAGTCCGAACTCGATTATGCATAGCTAATCTAACTCTACGCGAGCTTGGTTCCATGTTAAAAGCGCTCTTCCGAACCACTTCGCGTCAATGCGGCTGGCATCCCCGCCTATACTCCATACAAAGCGTCCAACACCCAATATATATTTCAAACTCGACTAATGCATACTTCAACTTGACATTCGAGGACTGGTTCGTTCAATATCATTGATTCTATGAGCTCTTTCGAATTCCTGTCTCTTCATAGGCTGTTCAGGCATAAAACTCCAGAGGAGCCGTTACTACTCATATACCGAGACGACCCATGCGTCATCGTTGGTCGGAATCAAAATCCATGGAAGGAAGTGAACTTCAAGGCACTACGAGACCGCCCGGAAATTCCATTTATTCGACGTCGTAGCGGTGGAGGTACAGTCTACCATGTCAGTTTCTTCCGCTCAATCGTCATTTAGCTGTTCCTCATTCAATTGTGTCCAGGATCTTGGAAACACAAACTTTTCAATTCATCTTCCTCGCGAGAAGTTCGACAGACATGTCACAGCTCAGATTGTACTCCGTGCCGTGCGTTCATTAGGAATAGATGCCCTCGT
This sequence comes from Tephrocybe sp. NHM501043, assembly GCA_018855915.1. Lineage (NCBI taxonomy): Eukaryota > Fungi > Basidiomycota > Agaricomycetes > Agaricales > Lyophyllaceae > Tephrocybe > Tephrocybe sp. NHM501043. Next base: position 12,323 of record JABCKO010000018.1, read on the forward strand.
CAATGACAGGAACGACATATGTGTTGGAGAGGAAAAGATGAGTTCTGTCATATTTTCACTCTACTTACGCTTATTTCAAAACCGATACGTCTCAGGATCTGCCTATAAGATAGTGAACAAGCGGGCCTATCATCATGGCACCATGCTAATCTCTACAAAACTGGATACACTTGGCGATTTGTTGCGCACCAATAAGGTGGCCAAGTTCCTTCACCATCCTGAACGTGCCTCTAATAAAGCACAGGATACAATGGTTACCAAGGGTGTTGCTTCTGTGCGCTCGCCTGTATGCAATTTACGGCAATTCAGTCCCGACATTACCCACGACTCGTTCACGAACGCCGTGGTAGACGAATTTAGGAAGGAATACAACATCTCAACCCCTGTGGGTCCATAATTTGGGCTGCTTGGAACCATCTTACAATATTGTTTCTAGGTGCAAATTGTGAATGAAACTGACGATCTCAAGAGAATCGACTATATACGTAAAGGAATGGACGAACTTCCGGTCGGTCATTCTTCATTTATCTCGAGCCATGCTGACCACGTTGTGTATAGAGCTGGGACTGGGCTTACGGACAAACGCCTGAGTTCACTTATACTGTCCAGCGTGCCTTCGAATGGGGCAATATCGTGAGTCGTTGTCATTTGTCACATTGGACCTTCACTGAGCGCCAATACTCTTTCCAGACAGCAGAAATACGTTCAAAGCACGGAATCATCAACCAATGCAACTTCAACGTTACAGAATTGAGCCTCAACGAGGTCGACAGGCAGGCTGTTGTAGATCTGGGTCGACTGCTTGAGGGTCAACAGTATGGGTATTTAGAGGGGCTTTCGGATATTCAGGATGGGCCAGGACCCCAGCGTGATGTCTTGAAATGGATGGATAGGATAGTGTACATATAGAAGGCGATTAGTGGGCTAGAACAAAACCAAAAGCTTCTAACGGAGCGGAGTTCGGCCTGTGGCAGCCCTCCACAAGTCCACGGTAAATTTTTGAAGCCTGCGCATGCGAATTTTGCTTCATACGATGGATTTTGAGATTCCCATGGGAGAAGTGCGAGGACGAAATTCTATTAGGTCTAAGAAGAAGTCCGCTCTGCGGTCCACACACTGCTATTTTCGTAGCCAGGAGGTGCAATAGGGCTGTCCTGAGGAAATTGGGTGGGTTGTTAGATCATAGTAGCCTGACAAGAAGACCCGGCACGCACCGACTGCCCTCGTATATGCCCCGTTAGCTGTTTGTCCCGCTTCATCATCATCTCATCCCATCTATCGATGTTGTAGCGTGCAGGCTGTAGATACGGCATTCTCTTGAGCATGAGCAGCTAAGGAAGTACTGCTTGACACACCTTTCCTTGGTTCTGAGCCCGCGTAGAAATGTTCAGGAGCGTCCCGGCAGCTCCGAACATCGCAGTAAGGAGACCTGTAATGGACTCTAATTACATCTAGCATCCCGTACAATTGCAAAGGACTGACCGAAAGGAATGAGCGCTTCCCAGGGAACGGGCATGTTGGTGTGGACAATATGAGAGGGCTAATTTGGCTGTGTTTAATTGGCTACCGCCTTTGGGACTCGGAGTTTATTTCGAGTTGATCTTAACGAAAACTTGTAATGTTACATTATGAAAGTGTATTTTGTTAGTAAGCTATATGTGGAAGAGTATGTACACTATGTCTATGTACGACAGTCGATAACATATCATGTATGGAAAAAATGAGAAAGCGCAGCGAGAGCCGTCACCTGTGTAGTTTGAGGGAGTATGTTAGGAACAAACACGAAGCTTGGTCACCTGTGGGTGACACAAAGATTTGAATAGGACTGCATAGAAATAAATAAGAAAGCAAAGTAGTCAAGTTATTAAAGAATGATGTGTCGTGTCATACCGATTAGTTTTGTACCGTGAATAATTATTTTGATAAGTCGTCTTTGATGCTTCCCACTTGTTATTGGCCCCAGTGCTTCGATAACGTAGGGTTCAGTTCGGCATACGGATTGATAGACGAGTTAGAGTTGAAGTAATGCGTTGGGTGAGACGGTGGATATGTAAAGGACCGCGTGTGCGCCCCGCCAGACGAGGAATTAGGCTCTGGATTCATAGCATAAGAAGTATGTGGACCGAGGGCATGGTTGAGTTCTGAGTTCTGGGAGGCGGAATTGCTCGCGCGAGCCTGATTACGATTGACGCTCCCTTGGTTCACGGTCTGACTAGTAATACCAAATGGCAGAGGCTCTTGATGCATGTGCTGTCCATGAAGATTCGTATAGCTCATATTCGGTGGGAAGATGATTTCTGGTCTGCTCGATCTCTCGTTGTTTCCAAGAGTTGAAAGGTATGCAGGGATCGATTGAATACTCTGAGGATTAGATAGTGTAGGGGGGACAAGACCCCTCCCAGAATTTGTACCGTATGTCCCAGTCAGCATCAACGCATTCGATGGTGATGGTGAAATAGATAGCGCAGGGGGGGATTGAGAGGGCGAGGAGTAGCTCCTTTCTGATGCAATATAAGGGCTGGATGATGGGGTGTGAAAACCAGCGGCGGCCATGAAATTATTGTCGAGCTGCTGTTGTGGAGTAGGACTGTGGGTCAAGTATGGGGTCACTGGGAAAGCGCCAAAGGATGATGTTCCGAAAGTATTGGAATTTGCGGCCGCCATAGTTCGATGATTTAAACCAGATAAATGGGACGCAGTAGCAGGGAAGTGAGATGATGACGGCCGGTCTCCCATAGACGGGGGGTAGCGACCATACGGCGCGGGGGCTAAGGCGATATTGTAATCAGTATCGTAGCTCCGACTGCGGTTCTGTTGTAGATGGCGCGCAGAGCCAGGTAATGACGCATACGGAGTTCCGTCTGCAGTCTGGACGTTCAATGAAGTAGACGAGAGACCAGAGGATGATGACGCAGAAGAGCGAGCACACAACTCGTTATGTTGCATGGCACGATGAGTTCCAGTGTATTGTGCATCGCCTTGGCCTGATAGGGCAAAAGGCAATTGTGGATGGCTCAATCCGGAAGGAAAGTGGCTCGATGAAGATCCTTCATCCGATAAGGAGCGATGCATACCGGAACGAGAGGTCGCGGGAGGCGAGGGAGTGTATTGGCTGATATTTTCAACGGGTGGGAGGAGGAGGGTAGGTGGAGGATAAGCGCGTGGAGAGTTTTCACCGCCAGAAGGGTTAAACATCTCTAAATCGTTGACGGATTGATCAACAGAAGAACGAGATGGCCGCGGTGCACTTCGCCTACGTAGAGATTGGCGGGCTGGCCTTGTGAGATGCTCAAGAGTGGTATTCGTGCTACTGCCAGACATCGCACGCGTCGAACGCGAATGAGACCCTTGTCTAGATAGTGAGACAGACCTCTGTTGAGTCATTTCCTGGGATGGCACTGAAGGAGGCACGCTCGCGTCTTCGGCTGGTCCATCACTTGGAGAACTTTGGTGTTCATACTCAACGAACTGAAACGATGATGTCGAGTCGCTGATAGCAGGGAGGGGTGCAGTCGTAGGAGGAGGAGGAGAATCAGGGAAAACATCCGTCATCCTGCGACCCCAGTGAGGAAGTTGCTCCTGCATGAGAATGAGTGCCTTAGCTCAAGGGACGCTGCGAATAATTGGTGACACGAACCTTTCCAGGAAGCAAAGGTTCAGGTATTTTCTTATTTTGTTTCCTTTTACGACCCATTAATTATGGAAGAGTTTGAGGGCTACAGAGGTGAGTTAATTGGAGTGGTCTGAAGTGGGTAAGATTATCGGTGCCTCAGTGCCGCCAAACTTATAATGGCGGGAATTGCGACTCGTGGACAACGCGTGTTTCTGCTAGGGAATCAAGAAGGATCAGTAGCACCGCATTTCTGTGTACGCCATGGACGTTATGTTGAGAAGGCGGGCGCCTGCGCCAATTGGCAACCATAGTACACCGGCGTACACGACGCACACAGGACCCATGAACAAGATATGCATCCACAAGAGATCTTCATCCATTGGAATGTTCTGATAGAAGCGAAGCTGTGCAAGTTCCTGGCCATAGAATGAACCCACTGCCTGTAAGTTCGGCTGTATGGTAGCATTTCTGACAAGCGACGCGACACAACTCGCAAAGTATTTGCCAACCACCATGAAGACAAACAAAAACCGCCACTTAAGCCATCAAAACTGTCTTAATCAGGTAAATCAAACTCCGCGAATATCAAGTGTGGCTGTCGATAGAAGCTCTCCAGGCTGGTATTCAGCCATTTCCATACTGACTTAGACAGTTGTTTGATATATTTGCTCACAAAACGGACTTCATGAGCCACGACTCAAACTCAGCTCAACTGTGACGATTTCCCAATTCATACTAACTGCTTCCAAAATGGTGTGCAGCTCTGCGTCACTATCTCATGTATAATGTCAAGCAGTTGTGCCTAATTTAACACACACGGGGACCTTGGTAGCCTGACACCCTACCTTAGCGCTCCTAAGTCGCCGCATAGCTCTGTCTTTTAGGTTGAAAATCGATTCTGAGCTAGTGCAATCGACGGTTGTATAGATACACATATCTGTAAATTCCGGAGAAACCTGGGAAGAAAGAGCAATGGTAATCACCCCTCAAATTCAATTATGCAATAGCACAGCATTGTTCCCCACGCCAGAGTTTATTACGAGGCATGTATATTTCGTAGCATCAATGAACAAAGATCTTCGGGACTCCGTGGAAATACGGCTAACTAGCTTGTGTGGCGGTATACATCCTTGTATAACTTGTGGCAGTGTGAGGGGACCTACAAAGTTGTTTTTTGACCTGTCAGTTCCCTTCCTTTCGAGTTGCACCTGTGACCTCTAAGCACCGGCAACGCTTTAGCAGGAACGCAGATACACAGAGGTGCCATCGCGCCGCAATTGTACAGCTTTTACAATCATAATCCACAAATACCCACCCGAGATTGCTCAAAGCCTCATGTTTCTTACTAGATGTCCGCTTTTCGGAACGTTCAAAGTGGCTGAACTGTCAGTGCACATTCAAATTGTGCGTGCATCTGCAACGAGGTGATATATAGGTCCATCAAGAGCGAGACCACTGAGCAATCCTGCAGGTTGGTTGGTGTACAATGATATTTCCATCCTATCGTCCCAAATGCAGAGCTTCCAGATATTTGATTTATGCGACGACAGCAATATGGATAGATACATAGTTAGTCCGGTACTGGTATGTCAAGTAAAAGGATGGGAGGCGTTCAAAGCTACTATAGATATACAATTGGATGCGAGAAGAGAATCTATGCTGAGATCATGTCGCCTTCGAGGGCGGATTTAACCGTGATTTTCCTTTGACTACACCCTTAGCATTAAGTTTTGTTCCTTGACTAGAAGCTCCATCGAGAGATGACAAGGAGGAGCTGGCGGTTGCGTCACTGGAGACGGTATTTCCCGTGCGGCGTGGTAAACGTGTAGATGGACCCAGTGCATCACGGGATGAGGATGCAGAGGGTTTAGGAGGCTTTGGTAAAGGAGCCTTGGTTGGTACAGTCGCATGTTTGGCAATTCTGGGCCGTATGGGCTGAGCTGCATTTGTTGTTCGTTTCGGCGTCCGACTGACCTTGCGTCGTTTGGGGAGCGTGGGCTTTCGATCGTCGACGCTTTCAGCGGTGGAAAATGTAGACTCGGTGTCTTCATCGGCGACATCAATAGGGGTTTGAAAAGTACCTGCGACGGGCACTCGCAGGGTTGAACTGCTGGCTCCAAGAGCCCGACGGTGTTTGTTCGTCCCAGGCATTAATTCGCTTTTCGTATTGGCATCCGAAGCATCCAAAGATAGCGGCCTTTTCTTTCCTAAAACAGATGTAAAATCCGGCATGGAGAGAGCATCCGACGACAGTGATTCGGAGGAGGAATTTGTATGTGAGGGTGAATCAGTGGCATTTGTCGTCAGAGCAGTCGACCTGCTTGCTACGGAGGAGGCCAGGGAGATCTCACGGTTAATTGGAAGAGCAGGGATAATGCCGGACCGAGTGGCCCTTAATGGCGCCGTTGGTGTTTGTAAAGTAGTGTTAAAGATGTCTTCTTCGTCGTCCTCGCTGTCCGAATCCACGGACATGTGGTCTAGACGAGATGACGGAACCCCGGGAGATTGAAAGTCGTCGCTCAAGTCATCAACGAAGCCGGGGTCTAGAGGCTTTCGTGGCGGCAGGAGCGACTTGCTAAAATCCTGCTGGGACGCATCTTCAAGAATCTCGGATAACGCAAAAGTGCTGGAAAGGGGTTGTATACGAGCGGCTGCAGCGGAAGTACCGGGTAATACAGAGGACGATGAGACAAGGGGAGTTGGTGGATATGCGGAAGGGAATGCAGGGTATTGGCGCCACTCATCCAACGCCTTCTGTGCTTCGTTCAATATGACCTCTGCATCAGAGTCGTCAGCAAGAGTCTGAGAATCCGTGGCGCCCGTTTCGCGGATATCTTCTTCGTCAGAGTATGCAGATGGCGGAGGATACCAAATCTGATGTTTGTTTGGCTGACCATTCGCCTGAACTCGTTGACCGACTTGATCAACTCGTGCACGAGACCGTGAAGGCCGTCTTTCACTTTCGCTTGCAGGTCGATCAGAGCTCGTCTTCTTCGGAAAGGATAGAGGCTGTTGGCCACGTTCACTCTCCTGTGCTGCGCGTTTCAAAACCGGTAGGTCTGACTTGGTGGGAGGTGTCTTAGTCCCTTGGCTGTTCTCGGACACCGAATCAAGGGTGGGAGCAACATAGAACATGGATCTCTTGTAACAGGCGTGCAAGAACTCCGCCGGTATAGATAGGATAACGAAAGAGAGGTCACCGACCATACGGCAAAGGTCGAGTGTCATATCAAGCGTCGGGCTGTATGGCTTGACAAGTGGGCGAATGACGTGTAGAAATATGGGTTCTGACCCCTAGACTTATCCTATCAGTATTTCCATTGAATGTGAAGAGCGCAACGTACCCTTGCACGCGTCATAATGAGAAACAAAAGACCCAGTGATTTGATTTCGTCGTAAAACGGCACGAAGAGACTGACCAAACTCTCGACATAGCTCTCATAGGTGATAATACAGCTCTATTTATCCCCATGTCAGTGGTACTCGAGGTCAAGAAATGACGAACTTGCCCAAACGATCCACACAGCGAGGCAACCTTTCATGTCTCGTTTCCTCTGTGACATAGCGCGCTGGCTCGGTCTGCCTTCATTACGTGTCGAGGGCGGTGGCAGTCGGAGAGTTTTATACGAGTCGTATATATTCAGAAAAAGCATTAAAAGGCGAAGAAATTGGACAAAGAGAGCCATGCTGCGATATCAAGCGATGGCAGAAAGTGGACGGTTTTGATGCAACAGCCAGATTGAAGCTGCCTTGCACGCGTATTAAAGCTTCAACAGAGTGCACAAGGGATGTAACAAGAACCATGAGTGTGCTCAACCGTCCACAGTTAGCAGCCGTCAACGATGTTGACCACTGTTTCAATGCAACCTGTTTACGTAATGTTCATCGAGGGCGTTAAGCGGAGGTCCATTCGCCTTGCTATTCTCCATCATCGTCTCTTCTCGCAACTATGCCAAAAATTAAGACGACAAGGACCAAGAAACCCCCAGAGGGCTACGAGGACATTGAGGGTGTATGTTCTTCGCTTTCTTGCCGGTATCCGTTTTGACGCTCCTATAGATTCTCGACGACTACGCAAAGAAGATGAGAGACGCCGAGAATGAAACGCATGAGGGAAAGCGCAAGGCAGAGTCTCTATGGCCCATTATGAGGATCTCTCATACTCGCTCACGGTACATCTACGAGTTGTACTATAAGCGTGAGGCAATCAGCCGGGAGCTCTATGACTGGCTACTCAAGGAGGGTTACGCTGACGCCAAGTATGTCTTTATTCTCCAACTCATTTGGTCGGTTCTTATTGCCACATCTCCACAGCTTAATTGCCAAGTGGAAGAAAACAGGTTACGAGAAACTCTGTTGTTTGCGGTGTATCCAAACCAGGGTCAGTCACTATGTCATATGACAACTTCTTCCCTTCCCCTGCTCACACTTCCACTTCAGGACATGAACTACCAAGGTTCGACATGTGTGTGCAGGGTTCCTAAGGCCCAGGTACGAACTGGTACGGTCGTTGAGTGCGTCCACTGTGGTGCGTCATACAGTCTCGTGTATATGCCACCTTGGGTTAATTTCAGCCACAGGGTGCCGTGGCTGTAGCTCAGACTCCTAAATTTTTGGCGATGATCTCTTCACTTTTTCGTCATGGGGTAGCAGCGCCGCCAATGAGACCCAGTCACAAGGATCTGCGACATCAAAGGCCGTTTGTTAAGCTTCCGACTGACAGCACCCTTACTTCCTCAGCTCAGGGATGAAGGCCATGGACGTAGCAAAAGTTCCTGAGTAGCCGTTGTGGCCTCCATGGCGTTCGTATGAATCAACTGTAACGAGCCTCGATCATGTACATGCCATCAATCTGATTTGTTTTCCAGGCGTTGTTCTCACGCCATCTCCGATCTCTGTCTCATAAATTCTGTCTGATAAATGTAAAATCACCCTTTTAAGACCAGCTTAGATCACATATTGGATTCCTTTCTTCCTCACCTCCGCTATCTTCGCTATGGGTGAGCTATCGCACTTAGTCAGTCATGTCACCCGCAGTTTGTTTGGAAGAGCGGCCGCTGAGCAGGTATCTAGTTATGCTTCCACCTCATCTGCCGCCCGCCTTATGCATTCTCTAGGGAGGCGTCATTTCAGGCGATAACCCAGCGACGTACCTGCCATCTGATCCCTTCCGACTATGGGTCATACAGCTAAGTCAGTGATTCTTTAACATGCGCGCCTCGATTGTACTCATGTTCTCCAGTAATCATTATAGCCATGACTCAATTCCTCGCCCTGTTCCTCGACCGCATCCGTCAGCCACGCGTTATTGCAGAAGTCATCGGTGGTATTTTACTCGGTCCGACGGTCATGGGTCGCATACCTGGTTTCAGAAACGCCATATTCCCAGATACGTCGCTCCCTGGGCTCACGCTCACCAGCACGATCGGCCTGATTATATTCCTGTTCCTCGTTGGGCTCGAAATCGATACGAAGATTATCAAGCGAAACAAAGTTTCCGCCACTGCTATTTCTGTTGCCGGTTTGTTAGTCCCGCTCGGGCTTGGCGCTGCACTCGGTGTTGGGATATACAGAGAGTTCATCAGCCCCACTGTGAATTTCGGCTACTTCTTGCTCTTCACCGCCGTCGCGATCGGCATCACAGCATTTCCCGTGCTATGCCGCATCCTCACCTCCCTAAAACTTCTTGACACGACGGTCGGTGTGGTTACTCTGGCTGCCGGCGTAGGGAATGATGTTGTCGGCTGGATTCTTCTGGCGTTGACAGTTGCACTCGTCAACGCATCGACGGGGCTGACTGCACTCTATGTACTCCTTGTATGCGTCGGATATGTCATTTTACTTCTTTACCCTGGGAGGTGGGCGTATGTCTGGCTTGCACGACGGACAGGCAGTCTGGAACAGGGATCCCCAACTGCAGGCATGATGACTCTGACCCTTCTTATCGTCTTCGTCTCCGCGTTCTTCACCGATATTATAGGTGTCCATGCAATCTTTGGTGCGTCTTCTTTCAGATGGCGTCCAAGACACCCGGCCAAACTATCTCCAGGTGGCTTTTTGGCTGGACTTATAATACCTCATGAAAACGGTTATGCTATCTCCCTTGTGGAGAAGTTGGAAGATCTGGTCAACATTATATTTCTCCCAATCGTGCGTATCATGCTTCGCTTTACCTCTGAATCTGACCGTGTTGCATTCGATTCACAGTACTTCACCCTATCAGGATTGCGTACCAATCTTGGCCTGATGAACGACGGAAAGACTTGGGGGTACACTATCATCATTTGCTTGGTCGCGTTCTTCTCGAAGTTCGCTTCTTGCTATGCTACTGCTTACGCGACGGGGTTCAATTGGCGCGAAGCGGGAGCCATCGGTTCTCTCATGAGTTGTAAGGGGTGAGTACTCGTCCCATATCAGTTTGAACTGGGTTGTTAATACCTTCTACATAGACTGGTCGAACTGATTGTTCTCAACATCGGACTTCAGGCCAACATACTGGATACGCGGACATTCTCGATGTTTGTAGTCCACGCCGTCATATTGACTTTCATTACCACGCCCCTTACGCTTCTCTTCTATCCCGAGAGGTGCCGTGTACATTCAGGGAGACAACAGGGCGGCCATAATAATGAAGGAGGTACGGGTCCTCGCCAGTCCCCTGATGATGAGATTAAGACGAGGTTTGCATTGATTCTGGACAAAATGGAACAACTCCCAGCTGCGATGACGGTTGCCCAACTCTTGCAACCAAATACAGCACCGTCCTCGACGTTGACTCTAGTTCCATCTGTTGCTAACTCGCTCGAGAAAACGCTGAAGCAACCTGTCACTGCCGGTTCGCCACCAATTGCCATCAATGCACTTCGTCTGATCGAATTGACGAACCGGACGTCTGCCGTTTTCAAGTCCAAAGCTGCTGAATCTCTTGTGTACAACGACCCGGTCGTTTCAGTGTTCCGCACTTTTGGATACTTGAACCGCTTGCACGTCTCTGGCGCACTCTCTGTTGTCGAATATTACGAATTCTCATCCGCCATTTCCAAGCATGTAACGGAATCCGAATCACAGATGGTTATTTTGCCCTGGTCGCGGGGTGTGACAATCGTCGACGACGATTCGAACACCACCGGTGCGCTCAATCCGTTCGATGGCGTCTTCCATAAGACGAGTACGCATGACCAGACCAAATCGGCCACCTACTCGGAATTCATTCGCAGCGTTTTCTCCACCTCCCCAAGTCATGTAGCGTTATTCGTCGATCGAGGTCTTACCACACCATATGATGGATTTAGTAGCCAGCAACTTTTCATGCCCTTCTTTGGTGGCCCAGATGATCGTTTGGCCTTATCATTCCTCGTTCAGCTTTGTCGCAACCCTACAGTAAAAGCCACCGTGGTGCGGATACAAAAGATAGACGATATTTTGAAAGGTGACATCAATGCGGTCGTGGACGACAAGAGCAAGCCGTTAACCCCTGCTGCAACGGTCACTGTCCCCCTCCATCAGGCAAATCAGGTCTTTGATATGATTACATTCGCCTTGTACTCAATCATCATTTCAGACTATCGCTGCTGCCGATACTGTGTACGCCCAAGGTGATACCCAAACACGACTTGCGTCCACGACTGCGGATAGTTTGACTTGGGACAAATATGCATCTCCAGCAAGTGCTGAAGATGACACCACTTTGGCGCGCATCAAGTTCAGCACTATCTCGTCGGCTCAGCCCCTGCACACAATTGTCGACCTTGTTGGTGAACATGCCAAAGAGACCAGGAACTTGATTATAATAGCGGGCCGGTCACGGAGGATGGCGGTGGAGTCGCACGCGAGTGAACTGCAAAGCCTCATCTCGGATGCGGGTGCGTCAATGAGCTCGATGGTGCCGAAGACGCTGGGTGATGTGGGAGCTGCTTTGGTGGTGACCGGCGCTGCTGCGAGCCTACTTGTGTTGCAGGCTGCGTCAGCAAACACCATATAATGGAAGGACGGATGTGGACATTTTGGGTGGATGTGTCGCTTTTTTCGTTGTTGTTCTGGGATAACACTGTTCTTTTGATATATTACACCGTTATTGTATATTATATACTATAGTTGACTTGGAGGATATCGAGAGTGTCACTTTGGGTGTCAATTTTCCATATTTGGTTTTGCTTGATGTCACCATCCATGGTTCGTTCACCAGCAAAGCTCACCATCTTGCACACGCAGTAGATATCCTGCCTTATCCTTTAACCGATTTCCAGTTGGTTGGGTGTGGGTAATGAAATGCACTTCACCCTTTATAACTCCGGGATCAAAGAGTCACTGCGGTCCCTTCGCACAGCCTTGTCGTACACGTCGAGCAAACGTTGGACACAGTTCAAGCGCAAGAATCTCCCGACCAAAGTTCTTTAGTCATGCCCAGTGCCGATCTACCAACAACTGTTGCTGGCTTTCTTGACATCTCCAAGACCCCATTAGCAAACGATTATCCCAATGCCTTCATTAAAGTTCTCGACAACGTCTTCACCGCAGAGGAGTGTGCCTCTTTTATCGCCCTCGCTCAATCCGACCAAGAGTGGCAAAAGGCCAAGATCACTACCTCTGTTGGGGAATTCGTCGACCTCGACTATAGGAACAGCGACAGAATCCTGCGGTTCGATCACAAGACTGCAAGGGAGATCTACCAGCGCTTGTTACCTTACATACAAGAACTCTTGGAAATCAAGGCTGGTGACAAATGGGAGAGTGTTGTTGGGCCTCGTGGTCAAGTATCGGGGACGTGGAAGCTCCTTGGGTGAGTTGCCAGGCATTGGCATTTCTTATGTTTGGTAGACCCTTGATCAATTTCCCTCAGCCTCAACGAACGACTAAGCTTCCTTCAGTATGGCCCAGGGCATTACTTTAAGCCTCACTGTGATGGTCTGCTTAACCTTCCTGACGGTCGAAAGTCGCGGGTAACACTACAACTTTACCTCAATAACGAAGGACTTTCCGGCGGAGCAACTCGTATTTTCGGTAGTGGGGGCCGCTTCCTAGATATCGAGCCCAAGATCGGAAGAGTCCTGATTTTCCAACAACGGGCTGTTTTTCACAGTGGGGAACCAGTCGTGCAGGGTATAAAATATGCAATGAGGAGTGACTTCATGTATGAACACGTCTTGGACTGAGCAAATGTCATAGAAGATATTGATCTTCATCCATATCTATCAATGTGTCGAATCCTTATCCTGTATAACGACTATATATCAAAGGTTTTACTCGACCACTGATATTTGTCAACGCAAGCTCCGAGGGCATTTGACGCTCAGCGCCCACTTCTATAGAATTCGGCCATGGACGGAACTGCGACACGCCTCCATCTGTCTGACTCGTTCATCAAGAACAGCCGAGTGCACTGCCAGCATTTATATTAATGGTTGGCTTTAATCTCTGCATTTTCATACCACTCCAGAACCCATCGAACACTTAATATGGCGACGATTAAACACAAGATACTTACGCGCGAAGGGCCAACCACTAAGTCTGTCGATCTTTCGAAAACAGTCATTGCCAAGGACTACCCCACGGCCTTCATCAAGGTCATCGACAATGTATTTACCGCACGAGAATGTGCCGCCCTGATAGCGAGGGCAGAGGCCTCAGAAGATTGGAAGCCGGCCATGATCCAGACACCTCTTGGAGACCGTGTGGACAAAAGCATACGGGACAACGACAGGATATTGCTATTTGACGATGAGGCTGCCAGAGAGATTTTTGGACGGGTCTGGCCGCATGTCCAGGAGCTCGATGTAATCGGGGCCCGTACTCGTTGGGAGGGCGTCGTTGAAAGATCGGGTACATGGAGACTTCTTGGGTACATCTCGCCATATCGATTCAGACTCACTGGATTTTCGAGAACTAATTGCAATGCATAGGCTAAACGAACGGCTTAGCTTCCTCCGATACGGCAAGAAACACTACTTCAAGCCTCATTTCGATGGACAAATAGAATTGCCAGATGGACGCAAGTCCTGGGTAACGTTCCAGATATACCTCAATGATTCCAGTGACGGGCTGCATGGCGGAGCCACTCGCATCTTCGGCAAGCGGAAGGGGCATGTGGACATTGAGCCAAAGATGGGGAGGGTCTTGATCTTTGAACAAGGACCTTTCTGGCACAGTGGGGAGGAGGTTTCACGAGGGATGAAATATACGATGAGAACCGACTTCTTGTTTGAGAAGGTTGTCTAGCGAAGTTTTGGGTTGCCGAGGCGGCATCTCAAGGTTCATATATGCCGAGCCTAATTGAGCATGGAGGGGATCGTAGAACTGTAGCTGTCGGGCGGGGGAGACTCGATGTTTGATATCTACAAGTGGTCAGAGTCTGGTAACAGTGGTTGCGGAAGCGGCGGTATTTTGTTAAAGTTACAATTAACCTATACAGTCTTGTAGCTATAGGTGTTAGTGGCCAACTGCCAACTCTGTATTGTGATAGCGTGTAACCAAGTCTTGGTCCGCGAAAAAAAAAAACAACTTTCTTCCAATCCATTATGCGACGTATCATCCATCTAATACGTACAGAAACCTAGTGCTGCAACATAAATATTTATAATTTAATTATCTTCGAGTCCTTGACTCTGGCTCTCGGCGCATAATAACGCAGGTAACATAGGCCGCCTTCCATTCAACACATCCGCTCTCAAGGCCTCTTCCAACCGCTTGCTCCGATTCCAGTCCATACCTCCGTCGTCGTCCTCCACAGTCTCAAACGACTCAAGAATTGGTATCGCCAGTTTCTCGTTACCCTTTTCCTGATTGTCTTTGCCTTTGGTATTTCGCGGGGCACCCCAGCCTGCGGATTGGAAGGGTTGAAGTGGGGCGCTCCCTGCAGATCGCGCGAGGAGTCTGGTCCGTTTCCCAGCGTAAGACGGATCTACAAGGTCAGGTCGCGCTTCTACAAGTCGTTCTGCAATAGATAACCGCTTGCGTCGTAACTGACTCCGACGAACGGAGGAAAGGCCCTCTTCTTGCTGAGGTATCGTAGTGGTCTTGATCCTAACCTTAGCTAGAGATTGCGAGCTCGACGGAGTTTTGTGTCGCTTGTGCGAAGGGGTGTTTGGTTGTGGACAGGTATCGAGGGACGCACGCTTTCCCAAAGACTTGAAAATATCGGGAGAAATATTGTTGACTTCACCCAAAGGTGACGAAGACGGTGCGTTAATAGGAGGTGACGAAGGAGGGAGGTAGCTAGTTGATGGAGTAGGCGTAACGCAGTGAGGAGTGACGTGCGTTACGGAAGTCTTTGACTTCCTAAAGAGGGGTGTAGAGATCCCTTCACGGGCCTTATGGATTGAATAAGGTTTAGGTGGTTTGGCGAAAAGAATCGGGAGCCCGACGGGTGAAGATGATAGAACGATTGGAGAAGCGAGGCTGTGGCCTTTTTCGTCATTTGCCCGCTTCTTCGATGGTCGAGGTCTGGGAGTGTGGGGTACAGAATTTGCGGG
>JABCKO010000018.1:27650-74547 GCA_018855915.1 Tephrocybe sp. NHM501043
GCACGGGTTCCAAGATGTCGGTCTGACTCGCTTCGTGGATGGACGGTGCTGGTGATGAGGACACCCCCCAAGTATGATCCTTGCTATCCTCTATGCCTGCAAGTCCTGCGAACAGCTTATGCGCTGTTCTCCCTTGTTCATCGTCACTCCACCCATTGTCAGTCTCATCCTCACTCTCGATCGCCCTCTCTTTCCCCTTTCTCTTGCGTGGGGAAAGGACGTCGATTTTCAGTGAAGAGGTGCAAACTGGACGCCCGGGCAGCCCAAATATCCTAGCCATCTTGTCGTACATTTCCAGATCCAGGTATTCGCCAAAAATTTCAAGCTTCTTCCGCAGAAAGGACTTGTCAGCCCAACGGTCAGCTATGTCGGCTGCGCCTTCGCCGACGAGATTCTGCATGTAAACGTCCTCCTTTTCCACATCCTTGGTTGCAGGACCCACCAGGTCGAGTTCATAGTTGGGTATACCGGCTGCGTTGGGTTCTGGATGTAGGCAGTCCACAAACATGCTTTCGATCGCGGCCCAGTCAAATCCACGGAGGCGAGGCTCAAGGGTATTGGGAATCACACGGTGGGGTCGGAAAAGGGTGACGAATGTGCGAAGTTCGTCGAGAGGAGAGTGGCGGGATAAAGGGACAAGCTGGAGAGGTTGTTAAAACATTACCATGTTTGTACTTCATATATCGTACCAAATTATTGACTTCTTCCCCTCGAGATAAACGGGCTTTCGTGTCGTTGATGTACAAAGCCCAACTTTGGATTCCCATGTTCACAGGGTTAACGTACACGACCTTCTTTCCGAGATGGCTGATGGTATTGTATTTCTGTTGCTCCGGATCGTCATCAACGGCGACAAATTCGCATCGGTTAAAGCGCTCGCAGGCGTGAAACCGGGTACATGAGGGGTCTTGAGTTACGATGGAGCGTAAGAAAGGGTCAGAAATGTGTTGGTATACAGAGCATTTGTATCTGTCGACGTGGATCAGGCTGGCGAACTCGCGGGACACAGCCTTGAGTATGTCCTCGTAACCCCACGTCCAGGTGTTGAGATAAAAATATACCGAATCAGGAAACAAATGCATCATCTCTATCAAACCAGATGTTGCACTGTCCTACAGAGGGATAAATACCAGAGAGTGAGGGATGATTAAGGACACACCTTTGTTGGGACCGAGAGCTTTGATGTGATGCTGGCCGTGTCAAGATATATTGCTTTCAGCGTTTTGCTGATGCCACGAGAGTTTGTCCGAGGTGCAAGATAGGGCTGTAGAAACGGGTTTCGTGTGATGGTTTCAATGAACCATGGCTCTGCCCTGAAGTCTCCTGTGTGAAGGATGGCGCCTTCAGCTCCCTCGATCAAAAACCTGCGGAAGGTCAGTCGAAGTACCTCAGAGGCAAGTCAGGACATACATGACGGCTCCAGGGCAATGGTTGGCATCAATCAAGGTGATGGTCACGGATTCCCCGTCCGATATCTCAAACTTTGTTGGTGCATGTAGTGGGATGGTTTCCTGCAACCGATCAGGCAATATTTCTCGGCGATAGCGAGGACACTCACAAGAAGATCACGGCTACCTGCATAAGAGATCGAACCATCTGGCGCTTGTGTTGGTCCAATTTTCAAATGCGCAAACGTCCTCGTTCTCTGTGCCCTATAATTCAAGTCGTGCAGTTGCCGTTCTCCATATACCTCGTGCCTCAACAACATTTCCTTCGCATCCTGGGAGCAAATAACCTTGTACCCAAAAGATTGAGCCGAAAGTCCATTTATGTGGTCCGAATGAGTGTGTGTGAGCACACCTATCAGGCTGAAGCTAGAAAGTACATCGTCGCTCGAGAACTCATTCCTGTGGCCATGGATTTCAAGAAATTTGAGGAGGAAGTGTTGGAACTTTTCATTCCAACGATCATCGTCTCATATTCCACAGGGTCAAGGAGCTCTCCTGGATAACTTGAATCTCAACTTCTCCCGAGCCCATCTTTTCTGCCCATCCTTCTGTGTATTCAGCATAAGTGCAGTCTATATTACTGGCTAATATACTACTTGTCTGGCTCGCCAATGAACCAACTGCCGTTCAAATCATGGCTGTGTGGGGGGAGAACATTTCAGCAGTTCTTTGTCCCAAATCAGGCTAATATTCGCTTGTAAGGTGAAACTATGCAGACGAGGGGAATGATAGGGTCGCCATTGTGGGGAGGAACTTGTCCGTGCCTACAAGTTCAATTACTATAGGCGCCTTCTGAAGGAACTCTGTCTACCTGTCAAACGACACCGCTGGCTCACCTCGCCACGAAATCATGACCTATGATCTCGTCCTGAGAAAGGCGGCTTGTCAGTCAACCACTTATTGGAATGAACACGGCAAACACCAAATCCCGCTCAACATCGACATGACCCATACATCGGACACGAATCCAGGGGAAATCTTTTTGGACACACTGTAGACACACGCGAAGGTGATATTTACATCAATGAGCGCTAATTGAATTCCTATAAAATCAGCTAATGCTCTCTCCAATCCTCATAGAAGCTGGTCTTCTCTCACCTATTTGTTCACCTTCTCTACACGCCAACTCTTATGCGGTTTGATACCTTGCTCGCCGTAGCACTTGCCTTCGGCCTTTCCCCAATAACAACCTTTGCGTTACCCGTTAACGGCAACCCGACACCCAAGCGGATACTCCTGCCTCGGCCAATCCTGGCGCCACCTCTGACGCTTCCGGGAGAGTATGTCGTACATCTGGCATTAAAAATTCGCTAGTGCTGATGTCACTTGCACTGTAGATGTCCAAAGCTTCCCAAAGGCCATCCGAATGCTCCACGAATTATGGACCGATACCACTGCTCTATAGCGCAAGGCTCGGGATGGGCAGCCTCACAACACCCTGATAAATGTCTTGGTTGGTCCGACGACTGGCCGGCAGCTAGGCCTCCAAGTATGAGTTCCATGCAGGGATTGTGCTATTTCAGAGAAAAGAAAACTCGCCTATATCCAGAGCCCTCTAGGGGTGGTCCTCGTGCTGAGGGGACGTAAGTTCAACGCAGTTACTGGATTGAGTATCATGGGACTAACAGATGTGTTGTCAGCTGTGTGCCAGATAAAATCTACCGATTGACATGGAAGGAGTGCGCAGCTAGGCGCGGAGAGGGCTGGGTTGAGCCCAAAGATGGGAATTGCTATACCTCCGTGATTGGAAGAGTACCGGAGGAATTTGGGGACCGCTCTGGGCATTGTTACAATCCTGAGTTCCTTAAGACATATAGTCCTGATTATCCTGGGGCCTTCAAAACACTCGTCACCTAGCCTTTCTCTTTCCCAAGTCACATCCCCGGCTTGATTCTTTCAATTACGTGTACAGAGTTGTGGTTGATTCTCTCAGGTGATGGAATGAAATGTATTGCAGAGGGCAAACTGTTCAGATCGCTCACATCACAAAGAAAACACCCTGGAAGCCTTGTACCACATCCAAATACAGGCTTGATATCTTGACGAATATCATCCATCGTAAAAGTTGATCAATAGACCATATCCGGATAGCGCAATAATCCTTCAGTTCCTACATCCTACATCACTGACTGTGGCGTTAGTTGGGGTCGTGTGACGAAAGCTTATTGAAGACTCAGCTAACACACCTCTTATACATAGAAATTCAAAAACAACGGTTCATCCACATTCACTGTATCCAAAGGTATTCACACATCAAAAACGGGTATCAATCAGAGTCCACAAGTACCGTTCCCCTCCCCAAACTCCCCATCTCACCCTCACTCCAAAAGCCCCAAACTCTCCATGCGCAAACTGATGCTCACGTTCTCCTGCGCACCATCGACCAGCTCCTGCGCCATCGCCAGATTCGCTATACGCGCGCGAACGACGGGAAGGCACGCACTAAACACACCAACGATCTGGGCTTGTGCGCCTGACTCGTCTTGCTCTGGAATCGGACTTGGTTCTGAAGTCTCATCAGATTGGTGGTTGTGTTTGAGTGGGATTGCTGTTAATTCGAGGATGGACGCTTCGAGGGATAGGGCTTCGGTGTGGAGTGATTCTGTATGGTAAGTCAATATTGTCGATACATTGCAATGGGAAGGTCTGCATACCCAGAGTATCAAGCATCTCAGCGTACACCTTCAGCGGCGCGTCCCAATCACCGTCTTCGTCTTCGTACTCGTCACCCGTGCCAACAGCCGGCACGTCCTGCAATGCAAGCTGCATCGCCTCCGCCTCTGCCCGCTCACACACCTCCCCATGTGCAAGGAAAGCCTGCATTATCTTCGGCGCGGTCTGTGCGAACTGGCATGCGAGTCAGTTACATTCATGGCGGCATGGTTCATCCCATATGGGTACGAATCAGGGAAAAGGACTTACGGCATCTGTAGAAAGCGCGTCGTAGAATTTAACTGCCTGCTCCGCCTGGAACCGCGTCTTATGCTCCTTGATATCGGACTCGTCCTCCGCGAGCTGCTGTGCACGCGCCGCGAGGTCTTTCTGTTGGTGTACGATCGTTAACAAACAATAGTTTCGGGGAAAACGAAGAAAAAAGTGGCTGAGATGTGGGTATGTATGGGCGGGCGAGTGGGCGGACAGGTAGGTATGGAAAATGGACATGCCTTGGCAGTCCGTTCGGCCGTTTGGAAGCACGCATCAAGGGTGCTGGTCATGTACAGCCATGGGTACAGTTGCGCCGCCACTTGGAGAGGATCGGATGTCGGGACTGGAGCCTGAGGCTTCTCGCCGCTCGCATTTTGGGGTGCAGGCTATTTCAGGATTAAATGGAAGCGAACTGTATTGCATTACGGGGAAACGTACTGGTTTGGTATTGGATGTAGAAAGTTTGGGTGGCATAGCTTGTGAAGGGTCAACGGATTCTTTAGGTGGAGTTTCTGGAGTTTCCTTTGGAGCATTTGGAGCCGGATCGGCGGGTAACGGCACTGAGCGCGTGCTCGTCGACTTGGTGATGCTTTCAACAGCCTTGGGCAAGGGAGCGCTCGGTGGCTTGGATTTTACATCCCTGCTCGACGCTGCAGAGATGGATTTTGAATTCTTATCCGACACCAATCTACTGGGATGTCCGGCTATGTGTTTGTGAGTGACTGATGCGCCAGTGGATTTCGACCGTGCCGCCACTTGGAGAGGATCAGAAGTTGGGGCTGGAGCCTGAGACTTCTCGGCGTTTGCATTTTGTGGTGCAGGCTTTTCAAACTCAATTGTAACCGATTGAGTTACTTCATAAAATAACTTACTGGTTCAACCCTAGACGTAGTGGGAATGGTTTCTTGTGGAGGTGCTTCTGAAGGAGTAATTATGGATTCCTCTAAACCTGGCATCGAATCGATGGGTGACGGCACCGATCGCGTGCCCGTCGACTTGACGCGTCCAGCAGTCTTGGGCAAGGGTGCCTTCAATGGCTTGGATTTTACATCCTTGCTCGGCGCCGTGACAGTCGACCTCGAATCCTTCTTCAGTGCCCCAGATACCGATCTAGTGGGTTGTCCAGCAACTTGCGTGGATATGGTTTTGGCAGCACTGGGTTTCGAGGAATCGCCAAGAGGCTTGGATGCAGGCAATCTCCCTGTTCATGGTTCAGCACAGCGGCCGAGGAGGACAGATACAGGCTCGAATACCACGAGCAGTCGTTGTTGGCGCTGTTGGTGGCGGCATTGGAAGAGAGCAAGTTGAAACTCCGCCCACTTTCTGCGAGTCGACCACATTGAGCGTTGCTGCCATGGCGTTCTTGGTCGCCATCTTCAAGCCTCTGGCGTATATCTCGCTGCCCGTCATCCTCCTACGTTCAATAGCTGCATCGTCCAACACTGGCAAATACTATGTCCGCCAGACTCTATATGTCGGCACCCTCATGACCGTCGCTGCCTGCAGCGTCGTCTTTGCTGCGGGACTCTCTATCGTTGGCCGCAAGTTCGATGTCAACTACGTTGTTGCAAAGACATTTTACCTTCTTGCACGTAATATACTCGACGTACGCATCGAGGTCGAGGGCCAGGAGCATCTCGATGCTCGCCCTGGCGTCCTGATGGCGAACCACCAGACCATGCTGGACATTATCGTGGTGGGCAGGTGAGCATAGGCAGGCATGTGCCCTCTACCCTCGCCCAACCCTCAACTCACCCACTACCACCCAGGCTGATGCCGAAGCAGACCTCGATCATGGCGAAAAAATCCCTCCAGTTCACGCCCCTCGGCCCGTTTATGACTATGTCCGGTGCGATCTTCGTAGACCGCGGAAACAACGCGCGCGCAGTCCGGTCACTCGCAGCGGCTGGCGAGCTCATGCGCACACGCCGCATCTCGCTTTGGATGTTCCCTGAGGGCACACGCACAAGTACCGAGGTTCCTGATATCCGCCCGCTCAAGAAGGGCGGGTTCCACCTCGCGATCCAGTCTGGCCTCCCCATTATACCCATCGTCACGGAGAACTACTGGAGGATGTACCATAAAGGCGTCTTTGACACAGGAGTCATCAAGGTCCGGGGTAAGCATGCATTCATTCTTCTTGTAAAGAAGACTTCATTTATTTCATGCATCTCAAAGTGCTTCCACCAATACCGACGGCGGGCCTTACGACAGCAGACATACCTGAACTAAGTACACGCGTTCACGATCGAATGCTTGAGACTCTACGCGAGATCTCCGTCGTGCCTGCTGGGCACGCTCCCACCCGCAAATCTCTTAATGAATCTAAAGAGAAAGAGGAGGAGAAAGCCGGTGTTTCTTTTTCCGAGCCCAAAACCGTGGATCCGGCTGTTAGGGTCGATGCAGGGCAGTCAACCGCGTCCTTGGTCTCATTAGGAAGCGAGACCAGCGCAGAGACCGAAGAGGACGAGGGAATGATCCTCGTTGGTAAACCGGCATAGCGTACGGTTGAAAATTATATACGTTATCCTTGCCCTGGCCTCGGACGGATTTTTGCGAAGGATACATACACCACAAACATACAAGGATGGAATTTTTTTTGACTTGTTTCTGACATAGTATCGATTAGTAGATATATTACGCGGTAATCTAATGGATTTAACGTCAATCCTTAAGGCCAGAATTGTCTTTGGGGGGACAAGGTGAGGTTGTGGCGCTACATTCGTGGATGTTTAACATAGTGACGTGGAGTCGAAAATAAAATAAAAACGTGTTCATTTCATTCATGATCTCACCATATCCTATCCCAGTTTCATCTGAACTCAATCTGGGATATAGACATACACAATGCCCGGTATGAATCATGCATACTTCGTTGCTTCTTAATAAGAGCACGTTATGCATACACGACAGCCGAAACAGCATTAACCGCCCCAAACCGACGCAGAAACAAGGACAGAGTGAGAACATGCGAAGCACGTCCACCGAGCTTTCCTAGATGGCGCTGAAGCGTATGAGGGAGGAGAGTGCGTCTGGGGGAAAACAGATAGAGAAACCGTCTCAAGTTCGAAGCCCACCCTTGGGTACTCAAGCCAGAGAAAGAACGAGTACAGAGTCAGAGGCACGACAGCACATTCACCGCGGAGGAACTTTCTGAGATGGCGTTGAAGCGTGTGAGAGAGGAGAGTGCGTTCTGAAGAAAAGCAGAAGGCCCACGAAAGTCCGACATTAACACCCCCCTCTGTACCCAAATGAGAAAAAGAACCACCATAGGCTCAGAGGCCCGACAGCACGAGAACCATATACACTCAGGAGGAACTTAGGAGATGATGTATAGGGGCAGATCATGACAGACGTAGCCACTGTGGCTGAAGCGAAACAGCAGTATGTTGGAGATAGGTGCGTCCTGACGTTTTGCAAAGGAGGTGGGAGACGAAGACGAAGAAACGAAGGAGTGAATACGCTCCTCCGTTGTTCGGTCTCCATACATACAACCCCGCTGTTCACGATGCTGGTCCAAAAGCGAAACCGCAATAATCAATTGTGACCCTCCCTAAGGGCCATCAACGACTCACATGCCTCAATATGGTAGCAATTTCCACGAGGGGTGGGGAAGACAAACCTCTTGGTTCCCTGCAGGAACAAGGGTGACTTTTGAGACACCAAAAGAGCACTTAAACGCCGAGAATCACACCGCAAAGTCCGTGTACCTCTCAATCTGGGGTATACGCTAAAACATATATATATAACGCTGATCATCTGTAAAAGCTGGGGGTGGGTGGGCGAAGGCGGAATCGATTCCGAGCCCGGGACTAGGAAAGGCAACTAGGCATTGCGACTGTGGCGGGGTTCATTGCATTGTGCGTATTCCTGTTCCGATCCGTTCCGAGTTCGTTGCATATATAACTTATTTCGATGCGGGGAAGTCGAGGACCATGAGAGATGAACAAACGAGCGAAGAATGGGGGTATACGCAGGATGATCCTAGCCGGCCGGGGGGTCGTAATCCAGAGTGACGCGCGGCTTTCGGCGGGGGGGGGTTGACACACATACAGCCAAGGCCTGGTGACAATACATCTCAGTCCGGCATCCCTAGCAGAGAATCGTGGCCAAAAATCCGAAGAAGGTAAGGACGCGACAGTCATGGAAAGTTGCGTTGTTGGACACCATTACCGCCTGAGACTGCACAGAGAGATAAGGAAGATTCCGTGATAACTCCATGGTCTCGACGATTCAGAAGGCGCGCGTGCGTGGAGGTATGGCATGTGCGAACTACCATTTGCTTGCACGCTATGCACGGGCGACACCAGGTCTCAATAAAAAGTTTTTTTTGAGCTCGCCCACAGGTTGATCCACCAATGCGCCTATACAGTCGAAGAGAGGGGTACACACGTTCGTCCAAATATGCACGATCCCAAACACCGAGAAATTCAGTCTCGCGGCTCTTCGTACATACACGGCATCTATACTAGCCTAAACGGTTAAAGGCATGAGAGAGAGGGAAGTTCGGATCTCACCAGAACCTGATAGAGTTTACGAATTCGGAAACAGGGATGGACAACGGCGCCCTTACAACCTCCGCTTTTTACATATACGTAAATTTAATTTTTTTCACATACATATACGAGAATTCTGGTGAGCCCTGATTTGGGTGGATGTACGGTAGTATAAAGAGCGGTCTTAGACAAGCTTGTCGCCTTGTTCCACGGTCTCTTCGCTCGACTCCGCTTCAATTCTATCTTCGCCCTAGCTTTCGTCCTCTCTCCATGGCGTCCCAGGGAACAAAACCACGCGTCTTTCCTGGTCCGTTCTTCGCCGTTCTCAACATTCTACAGCGTATTTA
The DNA here is from genome assembly GCA_018855915.1 of Tephrocybe sp. NHM501043. Classification (NCBI taxonomy): domain Eukaryota; kingdom Fungi; phylum Basidiomycota; class Agaricomycetes; order Agaricales; family Lyophyllaceae; genus Tephrocybe; species Tephrocybe sp. NHM501043. Next base: position 36,867 of record JABCKO010000018.1, read on the forward strand.
CCACTCGATGACACCTACACAGACTGCTGGGGCCACCGCGGGGTAAGTTGCCTCCTGACGCGACGGGTAGTGGACGCCGCTCATACTGTGCCTTGACCTGAAGGCCTCTTCCCGTTTCCCCGAGAACACCCTCGCGAGCTTCGAGGCTGCAATCCGCGATGGCGCCGAGGGCATCGAGAGCGGTACTTGCTTTTTCCTACGCTGAATGAGCTGCGAGGCCCCGTTCGTGACCCGTAGCCTGCAGACGTCCATGTGTCGAAGGATGATGTCGTCCTGATGTTCCATGATCCCGGTGAGAAGCCCGAACGTCGTCGTCAATGTCTGAGATGGTTTGACTGACGCCGTGATACGTCTGACAGCGCTGGGAAGGACGACGGACTCCACAGGTACTTCACTTTGATGCACCCCTGCCTCGCTGGCACCGAAGCTCTAACACCTCGGCACCACAGGTCAAATCAAAGAACGCGACTGGTATGGCGAGAAGGGCATGCAGCACGTCCGCACCGTCAAGCTTCCCAAACAGTCCATCCCCACCTTTGCAGAAACCATCGCCCTCCTCATGCTCGTACGTGCCCGTCCTCTGTGCCCCCTTACGCTCACCTACCTATTCCCCCATATCTAGCCTGAGAACCGCCACGTCAAGTTTAATGTCGATGTGAAGCCTCAGAACGACCCGGTACGCCTATTCACGCTCATGCACAAGATCATCTCGGCGCATCAAGGCTGGGAGACGCTTCTTGCACCCCGTATTCTCCTGGGACTGTGGCATCCGCGCTTCCTTGCGGCTGCAAAGGAGCACCTCGGGTATTGCAGGCGATCGTTCATCGGTATGAGCCCGGAGATTGCGAGGCGGTACTTCTGGAACGACTGCGAAGTGTTTTCGATGGCGTTTGCCTCGCTCACTACTATGGATGGGACGAGGTGGGTCTCGTGGCTGCTTGTTTGAGTTGTGCTGGATGGCGGATCGCTCATGGAACTGGAAGGTTTCGACAGGAGTGTAAGAAGGCAGGAAAGAGTTTGATGGTGTGGACGGTCAACAAGCCAGAGCACATGATGGAGGCCAGTCGCGTGGTTTTGATGCTAACATGGGCGCTAATTAATATCTACTTTTGACTTCTTATAGGCTGTGCGGTGGGAGGTGGATGTAATTATCACGGATGTGACCAAGACCTGGCTTGACATGCGTGTGGCCCTACAAAGTGAGTCACTTGTTTTTAATTTCCAGGGAGCAGCTGCTCATGGGATCCTCGTATAGACGACTACGAGAAAATCGGGGCGCAGTATGGCCGCATTTTCCTGTGGACGACGCCCCAGTTCTACACGCCGTTTTTGCTGGTGTACAGCAAGCAGGCGCAGATCCACTTGGAGCGGATCGCTGGTCCGTTTGACATGCCTGCAGTCTCTCCTGCAGTGAAGCTACAAGCCTAGATTAGACAATGCCGTTACCTTGAACGTTTTTTTTTTCTCTTGTAGTTATTACACATACCCTAGTAGATCTTGTTTTCCGATAAACAGGGACAATTGATGGCATGACCATGTGGATGTGTGGCCACTTGACCTTGATCTTCAATCATCTTGCACTTCCACCACCAGCAGGCCTGACTCGACGCCGGGAGCGCTCCACCTCTATTCTAAGCACTTATCTTTATTAGAATGCCTACCCACCGCAAACGCGTCTCCGTGCTGCGCCTCTCGTCTGACACGACCCATTCTCTGCCTGTCTACGCTGCGACAAACAGCGCCGACGATCGGCCCCCCGACTACCCAGACAGCGCTGAAGAGGCCGACGCAGACACCGACTCCTCAACAGACTCTCAGGTCTGCGTTTTGCCGCCACCGCCACCCCCCAGTGCCTCCTTTTCACCTCGCAGACGCCGCTTCACGCACCGCCGCCGCACGTCTGCCGCACCGTCCGACCCATACCTCGACTCACTCCTCGCACGCAGCGTACACGCCCTCGAAATGTCCAACACCCTCCTGCAGAGCTCGATGTCGACGCAGACGGCCCTATCGACGATCTTTGCCGATTCACCCGCGGACGAGGTGCTGGAGAGTAGTGCGCGCGGGCTCTCGAAGAGGATAGCGGGCCGGGACACGGCACTGCAGCCCAAATGGGCTGACGACCTCGCAGAGATCAGCCGCGGTGTCGACGGGCTGTTTGCAGACGAGCCTGCGGCGTCGCCGGGGGCGAGCGTGAGCTGCAGCCTGCCGACGTCGTCGAGCCCGATCAAGCAGCTCAGCAGCACGCATCGCCGCCGGCCGTCGCTGGGGCACACGGCGCACCTGCACCTGGCGGCCCAGGGCCGTGAGGACCTTGTGGCTCCGCCGCCGCGCGCGATGACCCAGTACGTTGGGTCGACGTCAGACCCGAATGCGATCTATCTCCCGTCGACCCTCGGAGCCCGAGCTTCTGCGTCGACGTCCTCGCTGACCCTCAATCTCCACGCGCCGCTATCAGAACCGCGGCTGACCGACCAGCCCCACGAGCCTGCCACCCCTGCTTACGCGATGCTCGTCTCGCTCGTCCACCGTCCGTCCGCATCCTCCAGCGCATCCTCCACACCCTCTGTGCGCTCCTCGCCCCTCCCCCACCGTCGACAAAAGTCCCCCGTCCAAACACGCGACTCCACCCCCAAGCAGATCCCCACCGCTCTCCCCCACCACCGCCCCATGACGCCCCCGACCGAAGAATCCTCCTCCTCCTCGTCCGACGCATGTCCCGCAAAACGCACCGTCGCCTCCCTCCGCAAGATCCTCGACGAGCAGCCTCCCCCGCCCCCTCCCAAGCGTCTCCAGGCACCCAAGTTCCTCCCACGCTCACCCCCACCCGTAGCAGCAGCCGCAACGAGCACCGCAACCGCCAGCATCTCCCGACTATACACAAAGAACAAACACACCGCCTCCACACGCGCCGCGTCCCCGCCTCCCCGAACCGCAATGAAACAAAGCTCGCCGACCTCGTCCTCGCCGCCCGCAATCGCCCGTAGCGCGTCGAACGGCCCCTCGCCGTCCCCGACCGTGCTGAGCATCCCGGACCTCCTCAGCGTGCGCAGCTGGAGCGGGAGCCTCGGCCGGAGCAGTGGCAGCAGCGCGCCGAGCTCGGGGCGCTCGACGCCCAAGCGGATAAGCTTCGCGCAGCTCCCGGAGTCGTATGCGGACTCGCGCGGCGGGTCGTCTGCCAAGTTCCGGGAGAGGGATAAGAGTAAGCGGAGGAAGGGGGCGGGGGCTAGGAAGGGAGGGGCGGCGAATGGGAAGGACAACAGCGAGGGCGAGGGCGGCGGGTCGTGGTGGAGTGGCTGGTTGTTGGCTGGGGCTGCGATTGGGCAGGGCGGGCATGGGTATGGGAAGGGAGAGGAGAGGATGGAAGAGAGGCTGAGTCGGAGTTGGGGAGGGAAGATGCCTGGTGCGGCGGGGTTTGGCCCGGGGATGGATGAATGGACTATTTGACGACGAGGTGAGGAGAGGAAAGGTGGGCGTTAGGCCCTATCTTCGTGATCGTTGTGTTATTGTTATTGCTTTCTTTTTATCCGGTCCTGGTCTCTTGTTTTCATATTAACGACCTTAACGAGACGCTCCCTCTCCATTTACACTTACACCTACACACATACGTACTAACACGCTTACTTGCTACATCTACACGTTTTTTCTTTGGATTTTAGATATCGATGTTTGTATCCCTTTTAGCATTTGCAGTAATTATCATCCACAACTTCCCGCAATATCTATAGCGACTAGCTAGATCGTTTGTTGCAGGAACTGCAAATGAATGTTGAGGAATATTTGGTTGTGGCGTAGGGCCCCCAATGGGTAACCTACATTCCTCCAAGTATTTACAACACACACAATCCTGATAATGATGGACTAGAAACGGGAAAGGCGGTAGCCTCTCCACAGACAGTTCGTACCTTATTTTTGAAATATACTCACACACGAAGATACCGACAAGGCCGCAGACTAGCGCTCCTTGCCCCCGGCCCGCCATTTCAAAATATCGGTACATATTCCCACCAACCCCAATCGCTTCCACCCACGCGTACTTGGGGAGATAACATTGAACATACAAACCAGAGGAGGTTGAAGGAACGAGCTATGTATTAGAAATTCCAATGTAACTGTTGTCCATCCCATCCTTGGGTGATCGCCGAAGTATTCGAGAGTCAAATTTGCAGCTGCATGTCATATCGTAACAGTATATATTCATTAAGTGGCATAGTAATCTGTCTGTTTGTACAACACAGTTGAGAGATGGTAAGCTCATCGTCGTCAAAGGGAGACGGGGCGGTTGAAATGGAGAGTAATCAAGAAGATTCCGCTATCAATGCATACAGAGATACAATTCTGAGAAAAAGTATGTATAAGAAAGAAGGCGAAGAGAGAGATGAAAGAAACAGGAAAGGCGTGGACAAAATAAGAAACACAATACATGACATAACGAGAGGAGAGATATAGAAAGGGGAGAGAGAGATGAGGACGAGGGACAGATAGGGGCGAAGATGGCAACAACAGTGGTCAAAGATGAGAATGTTGGATGAAGAGGGATGGGGAACGGTCGTCACAGGCGTGGAAGGTACAGCGTAAAAGTAATAACGACATCGACAACTGAAGAGTTGTCCATGCCTAGACCTGTCGTAGGAAGAGATTATAGGATCCGTGGTTAGGATGCTATAAGATAGTTATGTAGTATGTAAATCGAAGTATAGAGGATCACGCGAAAATGCAAAACAGCCGGAACAGATAGCGACTAAGAGGGGAGGGGTGATGTGCGACAAAAGACAGAGATTCTGACCCATAATATTTAAGATGCAGCGCGAGTGGGTAGTATCCGGGAGTGAAAACATATGAAGAGAAGAGCGGGGTCCGATATATGTATAGTGTGGAGAGAAGGAAGAGAAGAGGGGAAATTTTCGTAACATTTATGCAAGTGCGAGCGCCTAGGTCGAAGGGGAGGGCGTCCTCTCTTCGGAGACTCTGAATTGAACGACGGTAGCGCCAGGACGATCGATCTCGAGGCCAGCGAGCGTGTTGTTCAAGTCTTCGATCGGATCAAACTCCTTCTGTTCAGGTCGCGTACCATTCGATATCTGACGAGTCTGGCCAGACGCTGGGCGAGAGATGGTCGAGGACTCGGGCCGAACAGGCGCCCTGTTGGCTCCATATGCGTTAGAGCCTTCCAAGAACGGGCCATACCGATTGGCGCTTGTCGGGCGTGTAGATGACGGGGACGCCTTGCTAGTCCCAGCCGTGATATCCGTGTTCAGCTTGAGCTCCTGTAACAAGAAGCCGGGCGCACACGCCTTGGAGGGATGAGGCAGCACGTCCGCACGAATAAACTCACGTTGGGTGTCGGACGTGAACGCGTTTGGATCAGGCGAAAATGGCGCGAAGGAGGACTGGGATCGGTGTATCTCAGGGAGAGGTTGGTAACCGTTCGACGAGAACGAGTCAAACAGATGAGATGCGTCGCGAGTGCCAAGTACAGATTCCGAGATCTTCGAATCGAATGGGTGATCAAAAGTCCTCGTGATAGGACCACGTTGTTGGTCTGAAAGTACGCTCGGGATATGGTCAAGGTAGCCTTGCGTATTCAGCTTCTGAAGGAGTTGCATAGCTTGCTCTGGAGTCATCTTGTTTGGAGACTGGTGTGTGTTATTATTTGTGTACTGACTTTGAATCGCCGAAGCTTGAGCAGCTTGAGCAGCAGTATTTGTGTACTGACTTTGAATCGCCGAAGCTTGAGCAGCTTGAGCAGCGGCCTGGGCAGCTTTATCTGTGACGAAAAACTCAGACAAACTGTCAATGATAAGTATATAATCACATACATTGACTGCGTCCCCAACTTAACCGGATCCTGCTTCCTCCGACCGGGAAGCCTTGCATCTTGTCGATCGCCCGCTCTGCATCCGCCTTTCTAACAAACTGGACGAAGCCACAGTGTTTCCCAACAGGGACTTTTACCTAAATGGGAAGGCATGATTAGCATGGACGACAACTTAACTCTATCGGTATGGACGTACGTAATGTATGTCACCAAATGGAGCAAAGAACGTCCTCAAAGTCTCCTCTGAAATGAGTGGCGAAAGGCCACCGACAAAGACCGTCGTATTATAAGGATCTGTCGAAGTTAACTGCTCGCCGTTGGGGCCGATAAGATTTCCCAATATCGCCCTGGCCTGTGCGTGGTGTTTCCATGCCTCTTCGGAAACATTGTATCGCGGTGCGCCACTATCTCCTTGCCCTGAGGCCTGCCTCGGCGGTAAAGTATCTTGAACGAACGGCTGTGTTATCGAGGTGCTAGCTGGCTTTACGGGACTAGCCTCGCCGTTGGCATACTGTTGAGCGATCTGAGCAAGCACACTATTGGGCAGATTCATCATTTCCTCTGCTGTCAGCGAAGCTAATCCAGAAGGAGACACGCCATTGACATTTGAGCCTGAGCCCGAGCTGATGGAGGCTGTGGAATTAGATTGTCCCAAGGATGTGCTAGATGCGGATGCTGATACGTTACCACTGCTTGTATGTGGTGCTGTGGTGGCGATCGGTACCGATACGCTTTTGGTCAAAGTGGAGCTAGGGAGAGGCAAGGCGACGGAGACAGGCTGTGCATGGTGATCCATTGGGTTTGTCATTTGTGGTGGAAACTGGACTTGGGGGAGATCTTGCATGGGTGCATTTGTCGTCGGCCCTTTGTACTTGGCGGTTGCGGGCGAGATGCGCACTGAAGGGGTAAGAAGGTCAGTGTATGCGCATTTGTAGGGATCAAGAAACGTACTGGGTCGAGAAAGGCAGTACAGACCATGCATTTCAATCAAAGCGCGCTGCTGGTCGGCTTCATCTGTGAACCTGAGAAGGCAATATCAGCATATACGGTAGGATCTGAAGGGCGAGATCATACCTGACAAAGCCGTAGCCCCTTGACACGCCAGTAGCTGCATCAAGCATTATCTTTGCGCTCTTACAGCTGGTGAAGGGCCGGATAAACTTGGGCTCTCTGTCGTTCCGAAGGCCGAGTACAGGATTACGGAAGACCGCCACAAGATCGGAATTGGAGGTCTCCGGCGCGAGGTCCCCAACGAAGATGCTGTACTCCTTGGGGAATTGCTGCAGGGCGTTTGTGGCGGAACCGACGCTCTGTGTAAAGGCTGTCGGCATGGGCGGGGCGTTGGATGCCCAATTGACGACGAATGGTCTGGACGAGTTGGGCATGGTGATATGGTTGTTTCCAACCCGGTTGATCTGGGCGAGGACTTGGGAAGCCTGGGCGGGTGTAGCGAAGGTGAGATAGCAGAAGCCGGGGTTGTTGGCCTGTTGGCCGGTGACAGGGTCTGGGGAAGGGTGCGGGATGTTGATGTTGACAGGATCCCAGCCCATGAGGGCACAGACCTGCTTGGCGTACTCTTCGTCCATCCAAGGCTCGATATCGGCCCAGCAAAGAGTAGAAGGCGAGGAGGCAACGGCGGGGATTGACGCAGGCGACGTCCTGAAGATACTCTCGGCGGCGAGGGGAGGAGACGCGCGGTGGAGATGGTGGTGGTTAAAGGAAGAGGAGGAAGGATTGAACGATTGCCCGTTGTTCGTCAAGTTGTGTCTGTTTGGTCCACCTTCTCCGTACTCGCGATTGAAGCCTCCGTAGCCTAACATCCCGTGCGATGCCCGCCGATCTCCTGTAGTAAACATCGTATTCGTCCCGTAGTATCCTGTCTGCTTGCGTTCGCTGTATCCACGCGGCCGGGTCTGTGAACCAAGCCCGGGTGTTATCTCGAAACTGTGCATGTCGTCGCGGGACATGATTTGTGACTTTGTCAAAAAAGGGGTAGTGGGGGGCGCAAAGAAGATGAAAAAATCAGCTTTCGAAGGCTGATAATCGGGGTGGATATGTAGAAGGCTGTGTTCTTTCCGGTTTAAAGGACAACTAAAAGCTGGCGAAAGGGTCAAGAAGCAAGCAATATAAATGGGACAGCGCGGAAACGGGAGGTGTAGCGATCAAACAAGCAAAGACAACGACGACGGACTAGAGAGCGACCGAAAGAGAACTGAGGGCGACAGCAAGAAAGAGGAATGAGGACGAGGGAGCCCAAACAGCGAAAAGATGCTGGTGGTCTGCTGCAGAGTCTGAAAGTGGCGGAGTAGGGAAATATCCTCGATAATTTCCCGCGCCTCCCGCTGCTTCCTCTCCTCTTTAAAGAGCTCTTTCTTCATCCGTACCCGTCATAATCAGCCACGGGGACAAGCCATGGGCTGGCCCGAGATATTGTTACCGTTGTCCTCCATCGCGGAGCTCACGCCTGGTTCGTTTCTCCATTGTCCTCGATGGGTGTATCTGCGATTTCGGCCGTGCCGTTTAAAGAGAACAATGTCGCTAATGTCCACAACCGTGGCCACAAGTAGATCTCCAGAGTCATGCTAAATCAGGGACACACACAATTCCTGACAGCCAGAGGTTGTATTACGTTGTGGGTCCAAATCGTGGCTGTGCTGCTTCTTTTTGTGTGTAACTTAAGCGCTTTCCTTCTCGGCAGACTCGTCCTATACACCCCAATTGCCCTGGACAATCCATCTAGTGAACCGTGTCCACCAAATCCCCTGGAGTAGCTCGAAAACTGGCATCAATCCATTGTCCACCGTGTCCGTGGAAACCTGACATCAATGACACGACACTACTGCGACTCATTTAGTGTCCGCGCATGTCCTTTCTCTGTTATCGATCAACAAGGGGGCGATTAAACACCGACTATACTTACCGCAAGGTTGACTGGTACCTCGTAGCTCCAACCATTCATCCCTTGTGTGTGACACCCATGTCGTTTCGCCCATTGTTCTGTCACATCTCAGATGGATAAATACCCCATCCACTCTTGGCTATATACTCTAATCAGAAGATCATTTACTTATCTTCAGACGTCGTCCGGGCCATTGTCTTCTATAGACCGTAATGCCTGAAGTAAGAGCATTGCTTTTATTGGTCAAAAACTCAACACGTTGATTTTACCTTCACAGCTTGCCCTATAAAAGCTCCTGGTTCCACGTCTTGCTGTCATTGCTATACATAGTGTGATGCACCCATGACCACGGGATGATTTTCCTTCATGATCCATACGCTGGGAACGTCTTGACACCGCCTCTTCGCCCTACGCTTCACTTCCCACAACTTCTCATCATACCCAGTCATCGCTGACCGTGCTACGTACACCCACTGTGGATACATCGTCTCACCTTGAGTCATCGACTCAGATCGAAGTGTGGTCGATAAATAATGACCCTGTGTCGGGCTTCCCTTATCACCAATGATTATTAAATTTCCAATTCATTGCTGCGACACATCTTGTCTCCTCAATATTGCTCCGTCCAACCCAATGTTTCAACTACGGCATTCAAGAAGTAAGCGCCTAGAAGAAGCACCGCCCAGCCCTTCATGGCACCCATGCTGCGCCGAGGATACCCGGTTGGGTATGTAGCGAAGCTCCTTTATATGGTTAAGTGACTCATCCCTAACTTATGAGTCACCCGCATGGCTTTTATCATGGTAAGGATGAATAAATATCGAGGTATCTGATAAGCTTCACCTTAAGCTTCACGTAGATTTCCAGTTCAAATACTTATGAAGGTGCCAGAGTCGCTCACGAGTGGGGAAAGTTCAAAAAGTTACCTATGGATCTCATAACAACAAGGGCATCCCTTGGACATCCCCAAAATCAAACTTTTTCTACTGATAATATTCAAAGATAGGAGGTAGATGGTTCGATTTTGAATTCGTCAGTACCAAGAGAAGACGCGAACTCGTAGAGACGCGTGCATTCAACAGCATTTTGGACTGCTCCACTGTCCTCAGAAGACGTATATTTACCTCAGCAAACGTGGATCATTCGTACTCTTACATGGAGTTCTGTTTGAAGGTCTCTGGACGCAGTCAATGATAATCCAGGTTGAAACATAGATATATATTCTGCATTTGTTTGCATCGAGATCGTGTCCGTTTGAGGAGCTTGCTGCTTTGAACCCTTCCAAGCTCTCATCTCAGAGTTTACTTGGTCAGGATATAATAATAAGTTGTCTATATCAGGATATGTTCTGTGAGGGGTTCTGATGAGGTTTCTGGAAGAATTGATCGATCACTGTGAAGTTGCCTCTGATTACTCTGGGCTCAGCTGTGCGATTTGGGTTACCTTACAAAAGCGTAACGTGAAACATTGAGCTCAACTCAACTCGTCTTATGTTATGTAGCACCACAATTCACAGGGAACATGTGTTGCCCCATCAGTCGAAGCCCGCCACTAATTTGTTCTTGACTCGACTCGAATCATTGATGGAAGCATACAACCATGCATAGATGTGGCTCGTGAGTAACCTAGAAAACTCTTCTCACTGCTTCCTGTGACTTGGGTTTAGAGATGTGCCTAGATTCTAGAAATGCCTCCCGCCGGTTGAACATGGCAACCACAACTTGTCGCCGACTCAGATACCGACCCTAGGCCACACGCCGCTAGAGTCCATCTCATACATACCTGGCAAGTTCGTTTCTGCTGAACGTTTTACAAAGTTTTTGAATGCATTTGGGCTAAACCTTCGGCATATAGTGAGCCAACGCGAGAAAGGGTCGATAATGATTTGGCTGATCGATTGATTTGAAGAGTTTGTCAGCATCACGCTTCCTTTCAGATATTGAGTGGGTACTGTGAGGATCAACGGTGTCTGATCTCTCTGGACTGCCCTCAGAGCCTCCTGCCTCTGTTCGACGTGTCCGGTGCAGTCCAGGTCCTATAGCACGTCGTTCAGCCCGACATCGTTGACCCAAACTTACCAGCGGCCACAACATCATCATGTCTCGTCAAAACCTTCCTGCACGACGCCCATCGGCATCTGTAGGACCAACCCAACCCTCTGCACGCGTACACAAGAGCAGCGACTCACATCACATCCTCATGGGCATAGGCAGTGTACATCAACATTCTCTTCTTTCATTGAGTGGAGCAGGGACCCCACAGCAGAAGGTCATGCAGGTTCTTGTGAACAGGCTGAAAAACAAAGTGAGCCCTATGTTGCATCGCGCTATGGACGCTCTTTGACACGTCGACAAAGCTGCCCATCCACTCCGGCGTTCCGCTGGATCGTTTGGAGGCAGATACGGCTGTTCAGCAGGTGATCGAAACCCTTGTAGACCTTTCCCATGATTCTCTTGATATCATAGCATGGGCTCTTTGCGAGTTACTTGAACGGGTGACTAGGGTATGGCATCTAGCGATCAACGAAGACAGCTGTATTGAACCTTGAACCTTTGAGCAGCAGGTCGATGTCACTGGAATCCTGTCAATAGATATCTTGCAGTCCCAACTTTTTGTGCTGAAGGTCCTATCCATGACTATGGCATCGCGGTGGACTCAATCACGATCCGACTCTCGCTCAAGCCATAATAACCCTGGCACACCAGACTCGAACTCGCTCCCAGGAGCATCAATAAGATCCCACGACCACCAAGACCCTGTCCCACTTGACGAGAACTGCGCGCGATACGTTCTGAGCGTCATCATCATGCTTCTCCGTCTCCATTCATTACACGATAATTCTCTCGTACTCCCAGGCCGCTTTTCCGACCTTACCTTCCGCGACTTTGAGTCCCACAGTGTCGACCACAACAGCGACACGACAACGCCCCCTTCCGAGCCTACTACTGTCAATGCCCATCCGCATCCACATCCACATACCCGAACACGCCAAACAGAGCCGCCTCTTCGTGCACAGTCGTCCTCCAACTCTGTGCGTTCCGGGCAATTGAGCCTCAACTCGACGATCCAGATTCCTGCAACAAAAGTAACGTATGAGAAGACGCACATGACACTGGTCAAGTCTGCAATCCCTGTCAGCGATCTCATACGGCAGTATCTCAGCCGTATCGTGTTCCAGATCTCTGCGTCGAACTGGAACGTTGTTTATTCCAAAATAAGGAGCAAGATACAGTTCCTGGCCAGTAATACCACGGAGCACCCAGATATCACCGACCTTCAGCTGATGGCACATTGTGCGCTCGATCGTCAACGCCTCGTTCAGATTTTGTCTGGTTTGTCACTCCTGCCTGCCCCTGGTGTTGGAACAAACAGCTGATCATTTGCACAGAGCTATCTTCCTTACTTGTCAGCATGGGACGCGAAGGTCAGGTCGCGATTGCCATACCTCTGCGCTCCGCGGTGTGGAATTGGGTTACCACTTTCCCGCACGAATTTAATGAAACCATTCGCGCCAGGGGTGCAGCGGGTGGCGCACCGGAGCGTGTCATTGACATCCTCTATACACAGAATCAGGGCTATGAAGAGCGAATCTTTTGGCCGGCGCTCGCGATTCTGAATTGCACAACATCTGACCGGATGCGCTCAGACTTTCAGCTCGCACTTTCTGGCACAGTGAAAACAACGAGAAAGGTTCGTTTGTGACGTTTAATCGAGTTGATTCTGTGATCTCAGTGATGTGAACTATGATTAGGAAATGAAGTTTGGTGATGACGTGCTGAAGCATGCTGTTGGGAATTCCAAACTCTCGACAATCGCCTTATGCTGTTTATTGGATATTTGCCGTGCAGCGACATATCTCAAGGATCAGAGTGAAGTTCCGTTACGCGTGGTTGCCCTTGATGTTGCCCACGAGATCAAGGTAAATCGCTCTTCCAGCATGAAAGGTTCCCTAATCTGATATGTTACCGTCTATAGTCTGCTCTCACGTCACGGAAACCGTTCTGGGAGTCTCCAGATGAAATTGATGTTGCGCTTTATGCTGAGGCGATGGTTGCTGTTTATCGCTTTTTATCCGAGGAAGAAGCACTGTCGTTGTTCGTCATTTGCGTGGAGCCTGAGCGTTCTGAAGCTGTGAAATTGTGCGCAGTACGAGCATGTTTGACTCTAGTCCAGGAGGTACGCCGTTTTGCCTTTTAAAAGACCTACCTAATGTTCTTTATCGATCAGGCGGGCCGGTGTAAATGGCAACGGCCTCTGAGGAAGCTGGAAGATCTTATGTGCTCTAGGCTGCGAGCGATTTATCAAGTGCGGGCTGTCCTTTGAAAACTCTTTTTAACTTCTTACAAAATGAACTTGACAACAGACCACTGGACTCCGTCGTGCAGAAGTTGATCAATATGGGAACATGAAACGGTCATCCTCACGTCCTAAAGCACAATGGACATCCTATCAACCTTTGTCTGATCGTGAAGTGCTCCTCCTTGGCATATTGTCGCTCTGGCGAACGAGTCCTTCTTTCCACATCAAGGACCTTACCATTCCCGTAATCGTACAATGGGTGGAGACCTCGAATAAGGTCTGGGACTCGAACTTGGATATTTCTGTGAAAGTTTCGACCTCGAGTTGCTTTTATGAAGCCTTATCCAACTTTTATAACGCACCGGTCGGCGATGATGCAACGACAAATGCTATGATTACCTTTATGAAGATGGCATTGTAAGTGCTTCCCTTACAAACCGGCGTACACACAAGGTTTACTCACTGCCATTTCTAAAAGGCCAACGACTTTGTTCAGTATCGTGATGAACCTTTTACACACACGACAAGATTCAGAAGCCGAACGCCTTTGGATGTCTATTGCACATCAACTACTCGAACTATACACGAAGAAAACGTTGAATCCTGCCATTAAAGAGGCTCAGGTCCATGGAGACCGCGTCTCAGCATTTGCTCTTGCAGAGATCGCATTCTTTGTGTCGCTCACATCTCCAGATAGCAGCGTATCTGCATTAGCGGGCAAAGGCCTTCGCTTCCTTGCTCGTGCTGAACATCAGCCCGGTGCACCTGTTAACCCGACATTAAGTGACGATGCGAGATCTGCTCGTAATCTTACGTACGAGCAGCTCGGTGATCCAACCATCATGGTTATTGGTTAGTTGTCTTGTTACCTGATACGTGCGAAAAGATAAATGACGTTCCATTTCCATTTTAGGTCGAGTGGGACATCAGAAGCGCGTCCGCAAATCCGTGCGAGGGATCTCTTATTCGTCGGCCGTTTACATTGCTGTTTGGCAAGAATGTTACTGGCGATGGAGAGCACTGACAGAGATCGTCTTCGAGGCGACTGAAAATCAGGAGAATGGTGATAGCCAGCCATTCCCTCTCACCTGGGAAGCACACCGGTTCCAATGGCAGAATCTTACCTTGTTTCTGGCTGCTCTTGGTGGAACTTGTGTCCAGGAAAATCAAGATTTAAACTCCTTGGTGGATGTTATTCCGGCGCACTCGTTGCCAGATGAGATGCGCGTGTTGCAGAAACCTGTGCCGCTGGTGTCAACATTCATGGCAGATTTGACAAATATGCTGGTAGCGCCTGATACTCAGATTCGTGACATAGCGAGAGATGCCTTGGGTAGCGAACTTAGTGCAAAGCTGTATCAAAAACTCTTGAAACTTTTAGACGAGTACGTCTCCTCAACTGATTCAACCGCTATAACATCTAACTTGTAACTGTATTCTTCTCAGGAAAATCCGCAATTTCGAGGAATCATCTGGCTCGAGCATAAATGATGCATCACAGCTGTTTCTGGATCAGGTATGCAAATTCCTCCTCTTCCTTTCGGAAAGACTTAACTGTTCTGGCTCTTGCAGTACATTGCTTTGCTCAAGCTTATTGTCGAAAAGCCTTCTGATGAGATGAAGGATGTCACGAATATTGACGTCAGCTCTACAATTGTGACACTTTCGTCTTTCCTGGGATGCTTTGATGGAGCATCTTCGTACCGCCTGAAAATCAAGTTTTGCATTATGGTTGAAGGTGCCTGTGTTCGTAGTGACACATTGGGATTACAGAAGAACAGTAGTGCCCGTCGCCACATCCTCGACGTAATTACCGGTTGGATTCAACCGACGACACCTTCGGTACGAATTGTTTTTCAATTAGCACACTTTCAAGCTGACTGTCCACTGTCAGAGTTCTCTTGAGAACGAACTAAACATGGCGTGTCTACGGGCTTCCGTCAAGCTCCTGGATCGTTTGGAGCTTCGTCCAGTAGAAGTTAATGCTGGTGACGACAGTGTTCATGTTGTGTCCAGATTATTCAATAAATACTCGGGGGCGTTGCTTGAAGCCCTGGAAGCCTGCCATAGCGACATACCAGTGGGTTGATAATGTTGATCATGGGTCAAGTGAAACATTGACGGTCCACCAGGCGTCTGACAGTGTCTCCGATTTGGGCTCGATCAATCAGGTATTACAACTTCCGAATCTCGAATCTCCTCTGACTGTTTTTCACAGAAAATGCGTGTTTCTCAGAAAGAGGCTGACCTCAGAGAGCTTGTTATCACTGGTCTCGCCCATCTTGTTAGTGCAAATACGGAGAGTGGGTTCAAGCAATGCCTTCCCCTTGCATATGATGAGGACAATCGGAAGCGAGCTATCTTCGCTCACGTATTTGCTCGTGTCATTGGCCAGGGTACCACCTTCGAGCCTGAAGATCGTTCGGCGTTCAACGAGAGGAACAATCGTCTCTGCGAGGTGAGTGATTTTTAACTTCTCGTTTCGAGCACAAGCTCAGCCTCTACCAGTTGGTCAAAGGATCTGATGTGAGTATTGGGTCTCTCTTTTTCTTATCAGCCATTGACAAATACCTCTAGATGGCTCTGGCTCTCACCATTTGCGACATTTGCCCGCCTTCAGAGGTGGCGATGATGATTAATGTTCTTCTCAATGTTTTCGACACTCGGGAGTCCCTCTTAAAGCTCATCAAGACCATGATTGAACGGGACGTCGCTGGAACTGGTAAATCTCAATCCTTTGTTCAACTCGCCTTGTTGACCAAATGCGCTTCTTATAGACACAGAACAGAATCTTTTCAGGAGCGATACGACGTGCACGCGATTCTTCTCCGCCTTTGCCAAGATACATGGTTACAATTACTTGCGCACACTGGTCCAGCCACTTATCAAGATCATGGTCGAAGACACTTCTGGTTGTGGGTATGAATTGGATCCTGGCAGAGTTGGCGAAGAAGAGGCGAAGAGAAATACTGTCCATGTGGAGTTTATTGCGGCACACTTTCTCGATATCCTCGCTTCCTCGGTGCAAGCACTTCCAGCAATGTTCCGTGAGATTTGCGCTCACATTACGCGCACTGTGTCAGTCTATTTTTATGCGATGTTCCTTTCTCTCTATACTTATTCCTCCACAGAATGAAAGTCTGGCCGGAAGCAAAATATGCTGCTACAGGGGCTTTTATGTTTCTCAGGTCCGTTTATCCCTCCTATCGTTCGACAGCTATCAAAACCCTTGTCAGGTTCATTTCGCCCGCAGTAGTTTCCCCCGAGACGATTGATATCGAGCCACCGAAGGAATTTACTGTAGGGATGCGTCGTGGTTTGATGGTGATCACCAAAATCATTCAAAATCTTGCCAACAATATTTTCTTCGGCAAAGAAGCTCATATGGTCGTTCTCAATCAGTTTCTAAAAGCGAACATTGCCACTGTTACTCGCTTCTTGGGAGATATTGCCGTAACTACCTCTACCTGAGATCGTTTCGTCCCATTGTCATTGACCCCATTTGCAGAAACCTCTAGCTGCTGCTGAAGATCACGATCAGTGGCTTGGAACGACGTCCGATGACACTGACATTATCGTTCTCCATCGCTTCTTTGATAAGCATGCAGACAAAATAGGAAAGGAGTTGCTTTCTTTGTCGAGGGTGTCTTCAGATCCAGAGACCATGACTATCAATGGAAAACGGGCATGGGATGGACTTTGTGCGTTGTTGGTTGATCATGGAGCACCTCTGAAGGTTCCTGTACTCTCCACTTTGACGCTTCACCAGCATCCCGAATATCTTGCTCTGATGAGTCGGTATTCCGGGAAGGATACTCGTCAAGTCGAGCATATTTTTCTGGAAACCGCAGTTCCCATGGTATGATTGATATTGCCACGCAGTTCTATTCCTTAGATTGATGAACTTTGATTAGGATCAACCAGCAGTGTTTGTTTTGCAGATGTCCAAAATCGATGTGGAAACACTTGATGTTGAATTGCTAATGTATCATATTTTCAAGGTACCTCTCGTACATCTTCCTGATCAGAAATAACGACTGACCACTTCTCAGACGTTCGCAATGCCAGATTATGAGGATCGCAGATTTGACATCATTTTGGATTGCACATCGTTCTCGTCTATCTGTGAAATTCCGTTACAAGGATTGAAGTATTGTGCTGAGCTTATGCCTTCTGATATTCGCTCACGATTTTCAACGACTCACATCTTGAACCCTAATGCTTTGACACAAAAGTATCTACGGCGACTGTACAATGTGACTGCAGGTGTGTTGTCTCCATCTAATTGTAACACCTGCTGACCAGGATGTCTGGCAAGGCACCCAATTTTGTGATGGGATTCGAGCATACTCGTGCGTAAACGACATGAGGAACTACGTTCCATTAGAGGCTTTTTCGGCGTTGACTCATCCTGGTGAGCGCGATTTTTTTGGACTGATCAGCCTATTCTGAAAGCAAGTAGTGGCACTGGAGACAGAACAGCCCCAGGAGACCTTCACGGAAGCCTCCATGCGAGTCGTTCAATCTCGCCCTGTCATCATAACTGTCGGAACAACGCACATTAGGATTACCTCTGTGAGCCAGGGCCTTAACAGACAATGTAAGATGCTCAATCTTTCCAGGTAAAAGCACAAGTCATTTCTCCTGGCTTGTCCTGCAAGGCCACCGAAATCATTCCTCTGGCTGACATCAGTGACATTTACAATGTTGCGACGGGTTTGGACGCTTCTGAATTCATTATTCGAAGAAGCCGTGGTGGGGTGACTGAATACTTCTCCTCACCCACACGGGATAATATAGTCAAGGTCAATCTTTCTCTGGATCCCCTGACACAAATTCCTCATCGTCGCAAATAGGCGGTCCGATCAGCCAAAGGTCGCCTAAAAGACGTACAGACTCCGTTGACTGAACGCTTCTCTCGCTTTTCCAATGTGCCGGCAACATTACTTCATGTCGGACTTCTCAGTGTCGACATGAACGACGAGGAATTACGTGGAGCTGCATACGATCTTCTGGGCGCTGTATGCACCTACTTGAACTATGATAATAGCCCAATAGTAGCTTCCAAGGGTGAGCCACTCCCCCCCACTTATATACTTGCCTAACGTTGGCTCCTTTTTCTGTTCGCAAAGCTGGTTTCATTCCGGGCGACCCTACTGCTTTTGTTGTTCAACTCAGCGAGAAAATTGCTGCATTCGCACCTCAACTCACTCTTGACTTCATTCCTGAAGTGGGCGCTGCTATGAATAGCATGGATAAGACCGCACAGCGTATCAGTTGTATACAGTATATGAGCCCCTGGATCAAGAACCTGTCACTTTTCTCGAATCCGACAAGTAAACAATTCGAGCGGTCTGGAGCTAGACTACGAGACTGTGTTCGAAACTTGGCAGATCTTGCCGTGAACTACCCTGAGGTTCGTTAGTTCTCGCCTGCAACATTCTATGAGGATATTTATAGGCTATCAGATCACGTCCACCATCCAAAAGTACATTTGGAGTGAGGTTGGAAAGTTGGACACAGTCATAGTTGATGTTGTGTTGGAAGAACTGGTGCGAACGGCTACAGAAGGGGGAGTAGGTACTCGTCGATGCGAGGCAATAACTCATGCGATTGCCTCACTATCGTCGATTAGCGTGAGGGGGAGGATCTACCATAAACTTCGCAAGGTATGTCTACAAGAAAGTCTTTATCCCTCCTTCTAACGTCGAATCTAGACCGTGTGCAAGATGTTTGTTCACCAGCCATTCAATACTCTCACGGAACATCCCAGCTGGAACGAAATTGCCACCCTCATACGCTTTTCGCTCGTCGTATCTCCGTCGACTGGGCAAGCAGGATGTGACCAGCTTTATGTTCCTGAAATTATCCATAATGTCACCCTCACGGCAGGCTACGGACCACCACTAGTTCGAAAGTCGGTCTACGGCATCATCATGAACCTTTTACAAGCTCTATACACTTCACGCACGGAGGAATCTGTTGGTCCAGAACTCCTTGAGCTAATCAATGAATGCACCACGCCGGCCAAGCTCAAGCTTTTTGGGCTTAAGCGCGAGACTTCTACAAGCGAATACACCAATTATGATCCGGACACCGATAAAGAGATCCTTGATACCCAAGAACAGTTGACCGAGTTTCTAGTCAAGATAATGGAAGTCGGTTCAGGGTCTAAAGGTACGTCTTGAATGTGTCAAGCTCATCCGCTATTGATAATATGAACAGGTCTTCTCAATGTGTGGCGTGCACGATGGATGAGCCTCATCACGTCTACCGCTTTCCAGGTCTCACCGGCTGTGCAAACTCGGGCATTTATCGCCCTCGGGACACTTGCCACTGCCGAAGTCGATGATGACTTCCTTTACCAAATCCTGGTTGCCTTTAACACTGCCCTTGCGAAGGTTACCGACTCAACACTCTCGGTTGTCAGCATGCTCCGATGCATGTGCAAAGTTGTTCCAGCCCTCCCCAGGGATTCGAGATACATATGTCTCTTGTTCTGGCTAGCTGTTGCCCTGCTTCAAGCCAGTCATCCAGGCTTCTATGTGGAAGCCAGTCATCTATTGGGCGTAACGCTAGAAAATATCGAGAGGCGTGGAATGTTCCAGTTGGAATCAGTCGCATCACTCCTTCTCAAAGCGCGTGTACCTTTGGAGGAAACTACATCTCAGTTAGATGGGATGATCGGAATGTCCTTTGAATCAAGTTTCTCCTTCTCGCTCGCCTCAATCATTTTCAAGGGCATACGGCAACGTGGACTAAAGTGTGCAGCAGAGGCAGTCCTACGAACACTATTGCAAGTCACAGTGCGTGCAGAGATGAATGACGATATGCCGACTGGTTTCAGGGACAGTATTCCTCCTGATGCTCTTGGATATTTCCTCGCTTTGCTGCCCTCCTTTACGCGACCGGCGGCATATCGAGAACTATTGAAGGATTGCAAGATCGATGACGCGTGGCTTCCAGAGGCTGGACTCAACATGGAAGACGAGGAAGGCGGGACACCACGAATATCCCCCACATTCCTGGGTGTTAATGATTCAAATACCGCTCTTCTCGTGACAACGTTTGTTGGTACCATGCTTTGCACTGCGCAAGGAGACGATGCAGAGACTGAAATGCTATTTGCTCTTCTGTCGGACATTGCGGGTCATTTCCCACAGACGGTCTCCTTAGTGTAAGTTTTTGCCTTGATCTCACATTCCCGTTTTCCAATACTAATCCCCGTTTAGGTATGACAGTTTGCAGGACCGGATCAAGGATGTCTTGGCCAACGCCTCCAACCCTTCTATCATTCGCTCTGTTTCGACTATCTTCCGAGTTTCTGTACAAGATCACTCTCGCCAGACAACACTTCGCGGATCAACGTCGACATTAGGCACGGTGGATGAAGTACAGGGGCCTGGCCAAAAACATCTCAATGCCCTTGACGACCTCGGAATGCAAGGACTCGCCAACAACCTTACTTTCCTTCGGGGCACTCATGCAACCACAATGATCAATTGGATACCTGGGTTGGTGACTCTCATCATAGCTTAGCTTCGTGTATAATTGCTCCATCAAGCAGTATCATATCCTTCTTCATCTAACATAAACCCTCTCCTCCTCTTGGGCATTTTGTAGTATAACATGATAATGTAATATACCGTTCCATCTTCAATGATGCCTTCACATCCTTGTTATGTAAATACATCAGGCATGTCAGCTTCTAAGTATTTGAAGGCCTTCTTAAGAAGTCCGCCGGTCAAAAGGTGTCATGGCATATGATCGGGCAGTGTGGTGACTATATCTAAGGAGTTAGAGCTGTCCATGTATATGTAGGAAGGAAATGAAGCCAAGTGCTAGAATACTATCTTTACTAAGCATGGGAGGTTACTCCAGATAACGGATATTTTGTAGATTGCCTTTCTTTCATAAAATGTCAGGGACACATAGAAGTAGCTGATATGCATTGATTGCAGGGACAAAGGAGGAGTTATGATAAAACTAGGATGCTACCCAGGCAGGAGGAAGACGACCTTGAAAGTATGCGCCACATGAGGCACGATATGATACATAAAGTATAAGCGGTAAAGGTTCAACATCGGTTCACTGGCGATAATGTACGAATTGAAACGAAGGACACTGACTTAAATCCTAGAAATGCCAGAGCCAAAGTTGCAGAAAAGTAATAATGTCATGCACCGCTGCGACCTTTATTTCGCAAGTTATTCTAGGCTTCCAGCTATTTTTGTTGTGTAGCCATGCTCGTAATATATCTACTATCGGGTTGGGGCATCTGGATTCTGAGTAAGTCGGAGGGGAGGAGTTTAGTTTCCCTGTAGGCTAAATAATTAAACTGGTTTGTGAGCCCAGCCCTGACTCCAAGGAAATATTGTCGAGGATTTTCGAACACTTACTTGGGTGGAGAGTGAGTAAATATGATTGTATTGTTTGGGAGAGACTTCGAGGAATGCTTTTCAATTGCCGTCAGCAACCGGGCGTAACTCGGATAGTGCTCGAACACTAGTGGGAGGTACATGTATATCATAAGTATATCAATCAAGGTGTATTCAATATAAAGATACAGACCTTCCCAGATCGTCACAGGCAGTTCGGGAATATGCTTGTTAAGTATCCCATCCAGTAACCAATTGACGCGTAAACGGCCAAATCTTTCTCTGTTCTCGACGTCTTGGATATGCATGCTGCATCGCTGTACTTAAGTGGGGTATCTAAGGCACCCATACTTGACTGGGGGTGTTCGAGGTTGGCCAAGAAAATGTGTAAAGTGGGCTGAGACGCTCGGAAAGAACCGTCGCAAGGCAGCTCGATAGAAGGGTCCGTCAGGAAGAAAGAAAAAAGTGACTTTGAAAATCAAGCAAATCGGAAACTAATCTTGACTTCATTATCATCGGTTCAACCGGGCTATGTGACCCGAAAGCATAAATTAGAACACCGAACGGCGCCCCCTCCTCCTGACGAAATTGACTGTGATGTTGGCGTAAGGAAGGTTCTCACAGCAGAGATTAAAATACATCGATATGTGATAGTAGTACCACAACGACCAGCTTCGGAGCTCAGCCAAAGCTCCAGGCGATAATAACCTGGCCTTTTGCCTTTTATATAAAACGTCCTCTGTGTCGATTTGCTTCGATCTGATCAACACGTTCTGATTTCGAGGACCTTGATAATGAGGATGTCAATGGGTTAAAGGTAATGCCATCACGTGGGGCATCTCCCCAGCGTCGCCTACCAATGGTGTTGTAATTCATAACATTGACTTTATATTATACCACCACCACGTCTCGTCGCCAACAGGTGTGGTGCACATTCCCTTCTCTTAAATGCACTACAAGTACCGTACATCCCGACCAACTTCCCCTGAATCCATCATGGCGAGCAGCATCCACAACGCGAACAGCACCATTGATGATTTGACTCTCGCTTTGGCCGATTTCTCAAGAGTTCCTTCTCCTGAACCTACTAGACATCTGTTGTGTTGCTGCGGAAAAGAGGATTGCCAAAACGCAACAACTTGGGCAGAACTCAAGACTCGATTAGAGAGTCGGTTGATCTTGAGCGCAGGTACGGAACTTTCAGGTTTATCCTTATGATCAAATCTCACCCTTCATAGAGGTGGGACAGGCCCTCCTACAGAGACACGAAGCATATGTTCGAGAACATGAGGTCCGTACATGTTCCGTACCTCAGAGAGGGAACGGTCTCTAACTCCGTTACAGAGACGAGAAGCCCCACCAACTTCTGACACTTCTAATCCTAGGGATGAAGATGATGAGTCTATCTCTGACCCTTCTGCCGCCGAAATATCCGAACTAGTCAAGGAGAAGGCAAGGCTTGAGAAGGTGCTTCACCTGACCCTGCGATTGGCTATATCTAACCTCGAGGTCCAGTGTTTGAACCAGGCACTTGTCAATAATGAGGTCGGCGAGGCATCAACGAAGACTATAATGCAAGAGTTGAATCAAGCGCGGGAGACTATATCTCGACTCACGGCTCAACACGCTCGTTCGGTCGGCTGGGAGGCTCGCTTGTCGACTGCGATCAGAGAAAAAGACGACATGCAGCAAGAACGTGACGGGGAATCAAACAGGGCGAAGCTGGCAGAGTTCCGCCTTGCTTCCATGAAGGACAAAGCAGGTTCGTGGATCAAGTCGAGTTTCTTGTAACGATAATAATATGGTAACTAGCTAAACTCCAACGGGATGTCAAGCGCCTTCAGGAAACACTCGAGGAACGAAGGCTTCATAGAATGGAATCGTCGGAGAATCTTTTGCACGATGCCCGCCTCCGCCTGGAAACATTACAGGGCTCGGTGAGCTTACTTTGACTCTCCCATAAATATGCTTTCTCATCAAATGACATGCAGCAGCTTGGCCAAACTGCCTTGGTGGAACAAACGGAGCTCACGACTGTTCTAGAATCACTCGTTAGTGATAACGAAATCTTGAAACGGGACAACGCCGAACTTCAGAGTATGTTGACGGAGTCCCGCGAGGAACTGCACACATTGCATGAGGAAATAGAAGAGCACAGGGCCAAACCCCCTTCAATTATTTCAAGAGGTAACCCAATACATATTGCAATGCTTCACTAGGCTCAACTGGGACCACGGTTATAGCTCCGACTCCACAAAAAAGGCATCCATTCGTTTCTAGCAGTGTTCCAGCATCAGTAGGCAAGGATAACTCGGTACGTCTTATGACCAACACATGGTCTCCGTCGTGATCATTGATACCTTCGTTCTGAAGTTCCATCTATTTAATCCTCGAAGCTCAAGTGTGGACAGAAAGAATCCCCGACATTTCGTAAGTGCAACTAGGACAACATGCCATAATCTAATTAATTTCTTCCACAGGAACCACTCACGCCAGAAACAAGTCGGCTGCCCCTATCACCAACGGAATCTTTCGCACCATCAGAGACCAAATGGCTGTCTATCAGCCAGCCACGCCCGCGCTACCCGTCGTCCAATATCAGCATCGAAGTTGAGGAGTCTTGCGACGAGAATGATGCTGATCGTCAGTCCCCAGAGAAACGCAAGACACGCAAGACAATTCTCCTTCTCACCCGCTCACGAGCAGTCCAAACGGAAAATTGGCCTCAGCTGCTTTCACCCTCTCCTTTGCCTTCGTACATGTCTGCAACTTCTCCATACGACCCACGATCGGAATCTTCTTCTTTCTCAGACACGCATTCTTCTCATCTCTCTACTCTGCTTGATCGCTTTTCCGGCCTCCACACCCGCATGTCACAGGCTGATGCTCTTACTTTGACCAATCGGTTGAAACGGCAGCATCTGAAGGGTGCCGACATTGGACATCTCTCCCGCAGCACCATCAACAATATCATTTACGAAACTACAACCCTACGCACCCAATACCGTTTCCTTCTAGAGGACGACAGTGTTGCCATACCTTGCACTCGTCGAGATTTCCGTTCCCTCTTCAAGCTCTTCAAGGAGATATACACAGATATGGGTGAAATGCGCGTCTTGTTGAACGACATCATTATCGATCCTACTTGCGCGTCGAAGGTTAGTGAGCAGGCCTTGAATCCTAGCATAGCCGAAGAGGATGCAAAGAGCAAAGGAGAAGAAAGCGCAGGAAGTTCTGCGGGAAGTGGATGGATCTCCAAACTCTTCTCACCCGGGCGGGCTGATAGCTCAGGAGAGCGACTGAGGCTCAACCGCTATGTGAATGGACGAACTCCGTCGACGCGTCCACGATTTATCCCCAAACTGGGCCCGGCACTTTCTGCCTCCGCGACGACCGTCAATGTCGAATTCTCGGGAATAGCAGCTGGCCGATCAACAACAAGCACCGTTGCCTCCCAAGTGAAGAGTGGTGATGGAGAAGCTCTTGGACCCTCTGCATCTTCACACAGCGCGTCTGCTGTAATGAATATTTTCGCTGGTGCTCCACAACATGTCACAGACCCATGGGTCGTTGTTTCCAAGGGCCCGCGCAGGGTTCCATCGTTTGTCAAGGACCAGGTACCTGTGGCTGAGTTCAGTGGCGGGACGTTAGGGCGGTCTGCGGGTAGGAGGAATGGCAACGCGATCTCTCGTGACGTAGATGCGGTGATCGATGTCCAGACGCCACTTCGCGCTGATGATGAGACAGCTGATGATTTAGCGCCTCTGCTGCAACGCACACTTCGCCGGCGTGGCTTATCGGACTCTTCCATCCACTCGACCTTCACCAGCCATGCCGAAGATGTTCCGCCTGCCCCAAGCATTAATATTGGCACTCCTGCCTGGCCAATACGACCCTCTGTCTTCGAGACGCTTAGTAGGACAGTTCAGTCGATACGCGGTACGGCGTCCGGTGGAAGCGGCATTATTGATGCGCCAGCTGTGTCTCCACCTCAACAGGTTCATGAATCGGTGGTTGAACTGCCCCGCTCCTCCACGCCTGGTCCGTTACGCAACTTTCTTCCCAACTTGACATCTTGGGCTGCTGCGGGAAATTTGCTCGAACCCCTCCCCGATGCATCGTTCTCGGTAGGAAGCGTCCGTGACGAGTCGTTTATGGTAACACGGACACGGAGGCCTGGTGAACCTCACACTATGGATTACTTTTAAGATGACGATTTTCACACTCTTTCTTCTCTAGCATATTTTTGACGGACTCGAGGAATGAACCTCACACCACACCAGACCATATCACTCTTTCTGAATCATTTCATTGTTGAATTGTCATACGTAGAAACAAGCACTTGAGAGATATCCGCTTAACAGACCTGGCAACCCTGAGAAAAACAGATCTTTCGGGCAATTATGCAAATATGTATCCGAAGGCTAGCGCTTGTTCCTGAATTCCCTTGGTCATTGGTCACAGCTGTTGGCCTCTGTTGGCCCCATTTTTCCCAGTTTCCATGCGTTTCTGTTGATACTTTCTGGTAACAATGCCTATGTGCTGTGGCATCGCAACACTTAGCGTCCATCTATCATCCGTGTGGTAGCGCCAAGATTTACCTCATGCATCCCATTGAGAGAAGCCGTCAGGCTGAATGAAAGTGATGCGTCTTCTTTCCCCAGAAAATTGTGTGGAAACTTGGCCATCGAGCCTGCACCTACATAATAAAGAATCGAAGATCGACAGGGCGACAAGAAGCGAGAGATTCCAACAGATTCGAAGCGTCAACCATGATAAACCCCGTGCGCGCCCTGATGATTAGCTTTCTCTTCCCCTCCCTCCCTAGCACTGTCTCCTCTTCACCGCCATGGCCAAAGCCAGCTCCTCGTTTAGGACGTTTGTGCCACGCCTTACCCCGGCAGCGGTGCGTTTCAATATCAATCCACATCTGAAAGATGTGACATTGGGTGAGTTAGAGATGACACCCGTCTTTCATATGTCTCGCGTTGATCTGACGAGCTTTGATTAGCCAGTATCTTGACTGGCGATACTTGTGCTCCAATAAGGTGCTACTGTCATGTCAATACTATACTCTCTTACATTAAACTTACCTCTACTATCAGTTTGGCCGACTTTGAGAAGCATCTCGCCTTTGTGGTATGGCTGTTCTTCAATTGTGAATTTGTGTACCGATCGTGCCATTCCTAGGAGCACTCTGTCGAAAATCTTCAATTCTTGGTGTGGTTTCAGGTAGTCACCCATCATTCAAACCGTTGACGTCTCACTCACACGCCACATGGCCTTAGGACTATCGGGAACGTTATCTCAGGGTTTTCCGAGACCCCACCAGCCCTTCAAGCAGTGAATTTGTTTTTGGAGCACCTAGCCCAGTGAAGACCGAGGAACGTGCAGCGGAAAGCATTGTGAAACTTGGGAAGGCGCGGACTGGAGACAATAACGATCCAGACCTCCCACCGAGCCCAACTAGTCCTAAGGATGTCGCGTCCCCGATGTCACTTTCCTCAATACTCCCACCTCAATATACTAAGCACACGATACCCACACTGTCCTTCACTGGTTCGACGAATGAATCTGATGCGAACACGTTCCACACCGATTGCTTGCGCGCCATAGCTACATTCCTTACTCCAGGTTCTGCAAAGGAACTTTCCCTGGATTCCGTTGTCCGCGACACCGCTATTCGAACCCTATCGTTGGGCAGCCATCCTGACGCTGTAAGTCTGCCATTCCTCTCAGTGTTGCTACTCTGGCTGACGTGTTTCTTGCTCTTAGTTTTTGCCAGTTTACGAGGAAATTTACTCACAAGTCGAGCAATGCAGTCTGCCAAGGTTTCTTGCAAGCGCCAGCGCGAACATCAACCTCCCAAAGCAGATCTATTGGTGCGTTCGGTCGTTTGTTGTTTTATTCAAATGACTGACGGATGTCCATCCCCACAGGTATGCCGTAGGCATGTTCAACATGACCTTCGGTCTCTTGATAGCGTTACTTCTAATTCTATTGGTGCCCACTCCTCCACAAGCATATAGGGCTTTTAGAATATTTGGCGTTGGTTTTTTTGCATTTGGTGTCGGGCAAGTCTATTCGGCATGGCGAGGGTAAGCAGTTAGTTCGTTGTAAATCATTGGCTGCTTGCCTAGACAGTTGAACCCTGAACAGATACTGCAGCCAGGTCTGGTTGCGTGGAGCCACGCAATTACGCGTGTGGGAAATGCAAGATATGGACATAGAGGCTAAGAATTTTGTCGAAGGTATCCTCGGCGAACATCAAGGCCCACCCCGAAGTCCCTTGGAGGAAAAGAACCTGCACTCCCCCGAAAACAATATTTCCACAATCGCACCTTTCTCCCTTGCATCCCAAATGAAAGCAGGCCGTTCGTCGGTTTCGACCGACGCAGCACCCTCGTTTGGTGCAGAAACGATCTCGCGGCCGAGGCACAACTTCAATCGCCCGCCTATATTTGGGCCAGAGGCCGTCGTCCTTGATCCACGCATAAATGCTGTGCATCGCCAAGTTATTATCGACATCCTTCAGTGGGCGGTGGTGACTGCAGTGGTAGGGTCCCTTGGTAACTCAGCGTCCAAACACACTTTTGACTTTCTATTCGTCATGCAGGCATTCGGGGCGATTGTCTTTTCTGCGCCCAGCCGCGCCCATCCTCGTTCATAGGCCATCGGTTTGTTGTCTGTATCGAATTCCCACTCTCTTTAACCAATTTACCATACTCACGACCTCAACGTCCACATTCGAGTCGGACGTTAATCATACATTCCTTTCCTTATACATTCCTTTCTCTCGTACTATATGATGTATCCGGGAGCTGGAAGCATCCCTCAGTTTTGTATTACCACCATACCACATACCACTATATTTTGGGCTTATAGGTCTTTTGCACTCACTCACCTTTCCACCAATTCGCAATTGCAGGGACATATGTCCATTCGAAAATTGAAGGTCTGACCATGAAATGGGTAGTGTTGGGAATGAAACGATCAATATTGTTATTTGTGGTCGAAGAGGTCGTTAAAAATCGTCAGTGTACATACGCAACACAACGGTAGAACGGTATCAGGAATATTTGTGTCAACAATAGCAAGATCATAAGAAAAGATTAGAGGCACGTAAACTCGCCGAGATATAATCACAGTGGGCTGAGGCAAGGAGAAGGTAAGGGTATATATATACATACATACATTCCGATCAGATTTGTGAAACGCTGTTCAGAAGACCAGCGCGGCTAGCAGCACCCAAACCGCCTTCGTCTGTTTCGTTCCGGGCGATGGCAGCCACGCCAGAGCCTGAAGCTTGATTCGCGAGCTGACCGACAATGTCGCTCTGTAACTGCATCGGTACAAAGATGACCTTGCTGCCAGATGATTTGGCCATTTGTTGCACTGTAAACAATTTAAGCAAACGTTCAACTTGGCTGTCATGTACTCACAGGCTTCAAGTTGCCGGATCTGCATGGCTGCAGGCGAGGCCAAGATATCAGCGGCTTGACGCATGAGTCTGGCAGAGTCAACCTCTGCACGTGCAGCAATGACCTTGGACTCTCCAATCCTCTTTTGCTGAGCCGCAGATGAGAGTGAAGCAGCGACTTCAGGGCTGAAGATAATGTCCTTGATCAAGATACCTTCGATCGTAACGCCCCATTTGTCGGCGACATCCCCAACGATCTCAGCGATCTCAAACGCGATCGCCTCACGCTCTGTGACAACGCTCTGCACGGCGCGAGCACCCACGACGTGGCGCAAGGTCGTTTGTGCGCGCTCAACAAGGGCTTGACGCAGGTCACTTATCCCAAAGGCCGCGCGATAGGGGTTGCATATTTGGAAATAGATGACCGAATCTCTGTCATAAGATGTGTTTTGGTCAAAATAACGGATGACAGAGATATCACAGGACATACATTTCGACATTGACATTGTCACGGGTGCTGATCAGTGGGAATTAGTCTCGTGGACAGAGGTAACATTGGTGACGTACATGACAGTTTGGCGACCAATAGGACTAATCTGAATCTTAACGTCGACGACCCGCAAAGACTCCGTGCATACGTTGACCTGGACGAGACCAGGGTCGACCGACTTGTAGAACTGGCCGAAACGCGAAACCAGACCAACGGAACCTGGTGGGAGTGAGTCGGTGTTTTTAAGTCGGTGGAGCTTGTGCGTGGGTGATACGGACCTTGTTGGACATTGCGGAATGGGTTGGGAAAAGGGCAGCATGGGATTGCACCAAAGAATCCTACGCATGAACCCAACCCTTGAAGAAGAGAACCGTATATACCATGGGTCACCTATTCAACGATAAATTTTGCTGAAATCATGACTGAAAGCCGAGTATACCTCTCCAGTCCCAAGATCTTGGGCATAAGAAGGCTGTAAGGACGTCAGTAGAAGACTCTTAATGCAAATCTGACCCAACTCTCACCTGCATCTCACTCCGTTTCAGAGGTTGAACAGTGATCATCGTCCCGCCATTGGTAGCCCTGCGTGGACCAGCTGGAAGCTCTTCTGTCACTAAAAGGTTTCCTTCATTTAAAGTGCAGCATTTAGCTTGAGAATCCAAATACCATGAGCAGCATGATGGTCGACAACATTGCCATGTCCATCGTCAGAACCGGTGAATGCGCGAGACTTGCTGTCGGCTCCGTTGTGGGACATTGCGAGTGAGATTCTGGATTATGCGAAGACGAATGAACGCCTTTATAGAATGCGGGGAAGCGCAGCACGATGGAGATGGAGATGACACCTGAAACAGAAATAGCACACCCCTGTTCACACCTTTCGGCAGGTTTTGAAACTCCGCGATACTGATCACTCGGCTTTCTACACAGCTATCAATGATTGAGTTCCTTCTGAGGGAATATAGGTGTGTTCAGTGTTACGGCTGGGCACTCCCGCTCCTGATATTTCGGAGCTTCTGGAGACAAAAAAAAAATTGGCGCATGATTCATAAGGTGACTACACACCATCGTGATCTGGTATTGAGCGAATCCAGGGCGAAACTGGCGCAGAATACGGAACAAACTGTGCTTTGACGGCCAGAGAGTGGTCATAAACCTTTACGAGTTCCAGAACGCCCATTTCTACGAGATCCAATAGGTCGATAGGCTGAGGGACTTTGGCTCAACAATGGCCATGGCAGAGGCAAGTGAAACAACGGCACAAAACGTATCACGACAGTGACACATGTGCCACTTGCATGTGGCGGGAAGGTGTGGCGAGATGACTGATTGATGCGCTCATGATGGGCACCTCCCCAGTGTAAGTCGCTATGGCGGTGTTTTCTCCAATTTATTAGGAATTGGATGTTGAAGGCATGAGACGGATTTTATACTATGTACTTGGCCATGAGAGAATCCAAGTCTAATACTTATGTGGAGAAGAATTTCCAGGCTTGAAGCCGGACATTCGGCTCCCGGCCCGATAACAATGGTTGTTGACGGAGTCTAAAGCGGGCACACAGTTCATTGGTCCACTCTGCCAAACGTTTTGCATGGCCCCTGGAAAGCATTGGCTGCTCAAAGCAGAGCCAGATTCACGCGTAGTGAAGGGAAAAGATGTCAAGGTGGGGCTTACACGGCCTCTTGCACAGGGTTTATTGATGCGATCTTTTCACCCAGTTCAGCGTAGACGATTTTGAGTCCGTGAAGACGTCGCCCTGGGAGGGAGTGCGCAACTATGAGGCCAGGAATTTGATGAGAGAGATGAAGGTCGGAGAAAAGGTGTGTGGTCGACACGTCTTTTGTATGCGTTGGCTCAGATTGGGACCTCCTTTTGTCATGTTCAGGCGTTATTCTACCATTCGAACTGCAAGAACCCTGGTAACAAATTGTTGTGGAAAATGTTTTTTTGGCTATGCTAAGGGTTCCTTCAAGGCATTGCAGGTTTTGCAGAGGTGAGGATATGACTGCAATGCTGAGCTCTCGTCTCACCTCGCAATATCAGGTCTCCAAGGAAGCCTACCCCGACTGTCAGTGCATTGCCCGTTTGCCATAAAGTACTTATCAAACTAATGTACGGATCTTTTGACGCGGCTAGTCACTGCATGGGACGCGTGAATAGTCTTTGATTCGGCTCAACAGACTTGACGCTGACCGATCCTTTTCTCATAGGTCACACCCTTATTACGATGCGGTACGTTTTCAAGTTCCCCAATTGATCTATCAAAGCTAACTTTGAACTAGAAAACAAAGAAGGACGACCCAAGATGGTTCATGGTGGACTTGACGTTCGTTTCGAGAGCCACGCACTTCGTACCACTATCACTCCTGCGTTTCTTATGTGACAGTAATTCTCTACCCCCAGAGGTCGACTATATTACAGCGGACGGCCACAAAGCCTTGAAAGGTTTCGTTTCACTTGATTCGCTCGTCTTCCACGTTGACAATCTGATTAGGAATGGACCTCGTCGGGAGGGGTCGACTAAGCGTCCAACTGGTGGAAGAAGGTGCCTGGAACGCGATTGTTGCGCTGGCAAAAGAAGGTGGATGGGAAGAGATGGATCTGAAGGTCAAGAAAGGAACAAAAGCTGTCAAGTCAACGTCGGCGCCTCTGAAAGCAAAGGTTACGAGGAAGACCGGTACGCGCAAGGCTCAAGACGAAGTAGATACCCCTGCAGACGAGGGGGACAACGACAACGACAGCAGTAGCGCTGACGAGATGAAGACGAAGCGTGGAACGAAGCGGAAGTCTCAGGTTGACGAGGATGCTGACTATTCTGCTGCACCACGACGTACAAGGCGGCAGAAACGGTGACGTTATTGCTTTATTACACCCAACAAAACCCACAGAATTCTTTTTTGCGCAAGCGTCGTTATGCCCAGGTTCCAGCTAATTGATTGAAGATTTCCCATCAAAATTCCCAACTTTGTTTTCGATATGTACTGGTGGCGATGTTCTATTCCTGCGGCAACAAATACGCATGCCTTGGATCGTTTGACGAAGCCGGCCAAGAAAACTTTGCACTGGGGTCCTGTAAAGGGGTTCCAACAAATACGCATGCCTTGGATCGTTTGACGAAGCCGGCCAAGAAAACTTTGCACTGGGGTCCTGTAAAGGGGTTCACCGTACAGGCCCAGCGGGGCATGGGCCGAAGCTGATACACGTCCGGTGCACCAGTTGTGTATCGGCTACGGTCCGTATTCAGAAGGAAGAACGCAAGCATCTGTGAGCGTCCGCAGTTGGCTGCACACATCCGTTATGGCTACGGGGGAGAACCTTAACCCATTACCTATAGAGGGGTTGGGCTCACTGATTTTGTTTCTAGCGCTTTCAATCCTGCATTCGGTAATTTGTATAAATTGGTCAAACGTGAGTTTCGGCCTCGGTGTTGCACAATGACGATGTACCAAGATCCAGTACTCTTCAGCGAAGCAAATGCTGAGCCCCAAAGCTTGCATCTGTTCTCATAACCTCAAGCGTACCATGTCAACGATCGATCGAGTTTCGCGATCAAGCTTGAGTGGAATCAATTGAGGACGCGCCTGAAATATCCACACTTAATGCATCCCACCTGGGTCACTACATGTGCCCACGCTCTTTGCGGGACCGCCTTGGGCAGATAAAACACATGAACCACAACTAGTCCTACGATACTCGAATTGGAGATGTGACGTGTTTACACCACTAGGTCATCCAGCTGGTGATCCCTCTTAATTTCTTCCCTCGCAAGACCACTGGCAGCCCCATTGAACGCTCCTTCCTATCTAAGACATGAAATTATCACTCACCTACACCGGACCTCGCCGAAAGAGCGTGAATGGACCTACTAGGACTTCTTGATCCTTCCAGCGCTGGCGTTCCCTGAACACCCCAATCCGATTCTGCTTTCTCTTTCTGCCTGACCTTTCCGATTCAATTACTCCATCGGACAGCGACCCCGTTCAAGTTACTGCCTCCTAATGTCATCGCTTTGTTACAGATCTGGCCCTTTCACTTCCTTGTCGTAATTTGCCCCCTCGTCTTTCAACGAATGACTTTTTATTTCCTTTTGTCCGTCTATATTTTTGACATCTTGCAACCAACGTCCCCATACTCTGTGTTTTTTCCACTTGTCGTATTGTTTTTCATTTTCATTTCAGCGGCCAACAGCCCAGCGGTGTATCCATCATTGGAATTTATATATTTTTAGTGCCACACTCAATGGATAGTTTGAATTCCTATCTGCACCTAACCAGTCGCGAACTCGCCGTTCGAGTTGGGCAACGACTTCTACGCCTTTGCGAATTGTGAACAAATGCGGGGATTCGTGGGGTGAACGAGGTGATCTTACTTCCAAAAATACTTTATCCGGTTTACTTCTAAATTCCAACCGTATCATGCATCACGCATCATGATCCATACCGTCAGACTCCGGTCAAATTTCACTTCTCTGGCAGGAGATTGGACCTACAAAGACTGATCCACCAAGAAGCTTATTTCCGCTCGATTATCACTGACTGTCCCGGACTTAGCCGCACATCCTTTTGTCTGCATTTTGTCATTCGGTGGTGAGTACACACAAGCCCTGGCTCCACTGCACAATAGTTCATCCCGCCTCAAGGCAGAATAAACAATACACCTTGTTTGAACATCGCACACAAGGCCGTAGTGAAGGTGTGTCCATTCAGATAGCTGGGCGCTTGAGCCTTTGATCTCCCATAACAACAAGGCAAGCTTTCGTTCAAGCCATCATCAACCGCTTCTTGCTAATGTCTGGCACAGAGGGAACGGATACTCCACCCGTCTATTCGCGAGCGAGTAGCCCGACGGGTTCATCCATTTCCAACTTCGAGGTTGACGATGTCGCGCCTCGATACTCAGACGCACCTCGTTACTCATCTGTGTTTCCCGTTCATGGGCGCCCAATCCGGGGTACTCGTGCTTCGCATCCCCTGACAACTGAACACAACTTCAACCTCGAAAGGAACGATATACCATGGGTCAAATTGGCATTTACTAGCAGGGCCTCATCTGCCTTAGATCCACCGAAACTTGAAGGCGGTGATCATATTGCTGGAACTTTGATATTAGACTTGGACTCTCCAATGGCTATCAGTGACATTACTATTTCAGTAGGGACAACTCGTCTCTTCTCGTTCAACTTACTCATAATATGGCGTAGGTGAAGGGATTTTTCATTACCGCTGGTACGGAGGAAGGATCGTATACCTTTTTAGACAAGTCATATACCGTGTGGAGCAAGGCTATGGGTGACCCTCGCTACGCCTCAGACTCTTCGACACAAAGCGCCAAATACCGAGGAAACTTGGATGCAGGCGAATATACCTGGCCTTTCTCGATTCCGTTTCCATCCAATTTCGACTATGGTTCCACTCCTGCTGCGACTAAATCTTATCGCATTCCGCAGTCTTTTCTCGAGAGAGGCGCCCCCGCTACAGTTCAGTACAAGGTTCTCTTGAATATTCGGCGGGGCATTCTACGATCAGACAAGAAGTGAGCTCACTTTGTCATCTTGCTTCAGTTCCATTGATACATATGCCCGTTTCAGTATTACAGTACCTGTTGTATATACCCCAAGGATCGTTCCAGATTCGCCTTCTGATCTGCGTCAACTTTCATATCGCGAGGCTCAGCCTTTGATTGGGCCGGTTGAAGATCCTGAAGGATGGAAGACGTTGCCTATCGTTACAATACACCCACAATCAATAGAAAGTCAAAAGCCTGTGAAGATCACTTGCGAAGTAAGTTTCACTTTCTAGTACTCAGGGGGGACAGACTCAAGCTCACGTATCCAAGCTTTCGATCGCAAATCCCGTACGTCGACATGAATATAATATTGCTAAGACCATACCGATTCCCTATTCATTTCAGTCCTGTTATTCCCGTGGCACTGTAATACCATGTCGCCTTACATTGAGGAGCTCGGATCCAGTTATTCTGGATGCTCTGTCCCATAGTGATGCCATCGACCTCACCCTGCAGCGACGCATCAAATATCACTTAAAAGGAATGCGAGGGAACAAGACGACCGAGACGTCCAGGTTGCAGAGTGCGGTTTGGTGGACACCAGTCAACTCAAGCCTTCCTGCAGATGCGGAGACCCGCACTCTGGAAGGGGAAATTCATCTGTCAAGAAACCTCCAGTCGACTTCCGCTTCCCCCTTCTTTTCAGTCAAGGTAAGTTGTTTAAACCCGTTCCATTACCAACTGACTTTCCTTTTGTGCCAGTACACAATCCAATTTTCCGCGCTCAATTCTGATGCAATACATCCCGAGAGTGGAATAATCAAAACCCCATTGACGCATACTATCACAATTGGGACTTTCGCGGCTCGTGGGCCACGAACGCGCGAATATTCAGCACGCTCATAGAAACTGCGGGGTAACTCTGTTTTGGGTTGTTTTCAATCTAATCTTTCCCACCGGGCTGGTCCTTAACTCGTAGATGTTATCATGTTAACTTAATTCAGACCCGCTGGGCAGCGCCTGGCTTGACTTAGAGACTCGGGCGCTAGGTTTTTTTTGATACTGGAGACACTAGCACTATGTATTTGTACATGCTACAGTCATAAATGTGGCTATTGATTTGGGTTCTTCCAAACAATGAGTGGATTCTCCTAAAACGGAGCATCCCTATTGGCCATGTCTCCGGCGTGGATAGCCATCTAGCAGGTGCCCATCTCTGCCGCACTGACGGCAATGAAGGCAACAAGGTCGATGTGCCCCTAAGTTAATCGAACGAGCGGCGGTGCTTCCATGCCGCTGCCAAGATGAGCCACTTGCATCAGATACGTAGGAGTGTTATTCATATGACCACACCTTTAACGACATACACAGCGGAACTAGCGAAGGAGGAGGGAGGCTATTCTTGTTGGTTCCATAAGTCTGATAAGAACACGATGGATGGTCCGGGAGGGGGGGGGGGACAGATCTCATTACAAGCACCTCAAGCCCGCGTCTTTCGAATCAAGAAAGGCAAAATCAAAGTTTTCGCCATCATTCGGGGCGTTTTGCCAGGTGCATCTGTAAGCTATTTAGTGGAAGTGCATGTATCACGACCGGATCGCACTGGTAAATTTTCTGGCATATCTGAAATATTCCCAACAACAGAGAGTGTTGTCTTGAAAGAGCGCAGCATCTCCATTCCTTGAAAGGGTCCTCTGCGCCACATAGAATGAAAGGAATCAATTGCCACTTTATTCATATTATATCCATCCGCAATATCCGAGTCTTGTACAACTGATGGAAAGCGAAATTACGTCTCGTCTCAAGCGTTATAACTGGGAGGATTCTCAGTCGGTGTGGCAGCCGAAAGGGACACCGTTGAGGTCTCCGCTGGTGAAGTGTACGTCGCTGACGACGAGTTAGCAGCCCAAGGTAATACTTGAAAGGACATGTGCACGTACGCAGCCCTTCCTCCTCTTCTGCAGACTGCCGCTTCATATAGATCGCCCGCTCTCTTGTCTTCTCTAGAAGACTGACAAACTCAAACATGGCGCGATGATTGAAGCGCAGCTCGGCTTTCGTGCCAGTTGTGAGCCCACCTTCCGCAGAGGGCTTGATCTCAAACGAGAGGTAATTGGTGCCAAACGTGGGCTGCTCGAATTTAGTCGAGAGGATTGCATGCAGCGGAACAGAGAGGGATTCGAACGAAGCGCCGGCAGTGTCGCTTGTGAAGATCAGCTACATAAGAAGTATTGTGATCGGTAATGAGAAGACATCAAGCAAGTCAACGTGGAGTCAAGAGGTCGACAACGGGAGGAGGCGCACACGTTGATCAGTGAGCCAGGCCTTGCCCAAAGCCTTGAGCTTCTTGATACCACCAGATCCTCCAGCCGTCTCATTGCCTACTGGCACGGAATCTGGTATGTGCAGTGTGAGGTCCACTCCTGAGTCAATTGTCGTTATTGTCATCTCATGTGGAAGAGGGACGGGCGAGCGGTTCGGGCTGAGCATCGTCCAGTTCAGCGCCATGGTGGGCGTTGGTGGTTGTGCAGATGTTCTTGGCACCCAAGCTGGAGTCCATCAAGTCGATCAATGCCCGGCGGCCGAGAATCAATACACTGAGCGCTACGTCATGGCTCCCTGGCGCAATGGTAGCGCGTTTGGCTTCGATTGCCTACGGCACCAAAAGGTTGCAGGTTCGAGTCCTGCGGTGGTCAATATTTTGCTGAAATTCTTCGGCGTAAAAGCGGGTTCCAAGGGTAAGGAGCTTTTTCGAAGGCCTCTGCTACCCTTGGCGTACAGCGTCGGTCCCCATCGCTGCGTAGGCGCGCAAGCGCCATCTCCTGGCGGGCCCTCTGCCATCTCCGAGTCCTGGGTGATCCGTGCGCGGTG
>JABCKO010000019.1:0-35411 GCA_018855915.1 Tephrocybe sp. NHM501043
ATGAGTAAGTATCTTCCAAACTAACCCTGAGCCTCTACTAACCAATATGTAGGCTGTGTACTTGACCATAAGCATATCATTGACAATTTTGTTAGTCTGCATAAGGACTTACATGTGCTTGAGCTTTCTAACAAAGAATGGGATGCCATTGTGCAAGTTGCTACCTGGCTCAAGCTGTTCTGGACTGCAACCACAGAGATATTACAGACAAAGCAGCCAATGCTCTTGAATACCCACTTAATACTCTGTTGGCTCCAGAACTATGTCCATAACATTATTGCAAAACTACCAGAAACTGTCAATGCAAGGCTCAAGTCAGGACTTTTTGCAGCACATCAAAAGCTTAGGGAGTATTACTACCAATTTAATCAGTCATCATTCTATATATAGGCAGCTTGTTTGTTCTCACACTCCTCATGTTATATCTGATCACTGCTTTCTCCAGTACTTGATTCTCATATCATATGTTATAGCCTAAAGGAGTAGTATTCCAACAACTACAACCTCCTGACCTATCTCAAAAGGGCCAAGGAAAAGCTATGTGATTATTATCATGATCATTATGCAGGCCACTCATCTACCCCATTACAGGTGCCAATATTACCAGAACAAGAGCCAACAGGTTCTTAATGAACTGGATGATTACTTTAAGCAAGTCCCTGAGCCCTTCAATAACTGCCATCCCCTTGAATGGTGGCTTGGGAGATGGGCTCAATATCTAAATTTATACCATCTTGCATGAAACATCCTAGCTATTCCTAGTGTGTTAACCTTAACCTTTATTCTTTACAAGATCTGATCTAACTTCTTTGTTTCAGGATCTGCTGTAGATGTTGAACAAATCTTTTCAGGTGGTTGTGATACCATTTCACTGTAGCATGCAACCTTGCAGCCAGATACCATATGAACTTTGATGCTAGTAAGACATCATCTTTGATTAATGTGTGGTTCTATTGATAGCATGCTGTAACTACTACAATAATTAGTTTTACATGTATTATGTCTAATGTACACTGAGTATGGCCATGTATGGCCATTTGAATGCTATACTGTACTGTCAGCCTGATAAAAATTCTGTGTATAGTATGGCATAGTGTGCCCATACTAGAAATTCACTGTATCTCTATGGCTGTAGCCATATACAGATAGTGTGTACCTCTAAAGGCAAGACATGTACTAACTGGGTCTGCCCCTTTCTCTGGATCTACATCAACAAAGCAATGCAGTGACAGAACTGGAGTAGTTATGATGCAGTCAAAGTATTTCAGCAGTAGTGTTGTGCATAGCCTAGCTTGGCCTGAAACTTAGCATGTTGGGCTTTTTAAGTATAACAGAGAAGTAGTAGGCATAGATATGTCCTGTAAAACTATGCTATAACAGTGGGACAATCAGTTGAGGCTGAAACCACATTGAAATGAATACACCTGGAGGTATCCTGCTTCACAGGTCTCCTCATCTATCCCTCTACATCAAAGGAACCCAAACCAAAAACAGAGGTACCTTTGAGAGGAAATTATGCATATCTGTGCATGCAGTGAAGAACAACAAAGGCAAGGAGTAATGGTGGTTGATGTTAGATGTGTTAGTCCCAAATAGATGTTAGATCATGATCAGAGTTTCTGGCAAATCCTGTCAACTGATTAACATTAATACTATTCCTTACTCAGGAAATTTCAGCTTTACAGAAGCCAGAACTCAGGCTAGCAGCTCAGGCTTTGCCAAATCCCAAGCTGAGCCCTGGGCTGCTGCAAGCTGTTTAGGAAATCAAGCAGCCATTACAAAATATATGCACTATTTAGCTCCCTGTTAGCATCTTCATTGCCTGCACTATCATAATTATAACTATTGAAAAGAAAGACCTGTGTCAACACATCAACAATGATAGATATCATGTGCTTGGTACCCACAGGGTACAGTCTCAACTAAAAGTAGACAACAGTAAAATAACTTGAAGTCAAGATAAAATTGTTGTATGAGGCTGTGCAAGCAATACTGAGGTTACACTGGAATGTTTGAGATAATTGATTAGGCATCTTGGCAGTCATATTTCTTATTTATTCTATATTCAACACACTTGTAGAATATTCTAGTTATAATTTCTTACTTATATAAAAGTAGCTATGTTTTAGTATACTGAATGCAAGTTATTCTACCAGGGTGCCACTGTGCTATCAATCAACCTAGATCAATAGGTTATAGGCCTTGGCCTTACATTCTGAACTGAAATCCAGACCAAATACTAGGCAGCCTCACTTGCTCTCATCTCTCTAATTGTATATGTCATAATATTGGAAGAATGCACATCAGGGTCTTACTGGATGGAATTACTGAAAGCCAGTAATTGGATGCCATGGAAGCAACAGATGTTAGCCATGCTTCATGACCTTAGACTGGAGAAGTATATTGCAAGGAATGTGAAAGCTCTAGAATCAGCCAATCTGAGTAAACTCACAATAGAGGAGATTGATGCCAAACAGAAGTGGGAAGCTGGTGATGAAAAGATATGCACATGCTTAGAGCTATCTATAGGAGATGCAGAAATGATTCACATCAGTGGCACAATGATAGCCAGTCAGATGTGGGACCAACTCACCACAGTGAAGGAATCCAAGGGCAGGTTAGGGATACTTGCTATGTGACATGCACTGTACCAAATGAGAGCTGGAATGGAAAGATTTGACATGATTGAGCATATCTCAAAGTTATGGAAACTTCAAGAAGACCTTCACCTAATGGACAACAAAGTGACCAGATAAAGACTTTGTGATGATATTAATTACATCATTACCAGAAAGCTGGGAAACATACACATCTGCATACCTTAGATCCAGTAGCAATCAACTGACTCTTTCATCTCAAGAGCTTATTGTGATTCTTTTAGAAGAGTATTGATGGTACCATGTAAGGAATGATGAGCCTGCAGAAGTGGCTCTACAAGCTAGAAAGGGAGTTTAACCTTCAAAGAAATTGCAAAAACAAAAAGGGAAAGAATGTTATAACTGCCACAAGATAGGACATCTTGCAAAGGAGGAGGATGCAAAGGTCAAGGACCAAAAGGTAGATGCAGAAAAAGAAAAGACCTTGCACATCAGGCTCAAGACTCAATTAATATGGCATTAAATAATGAAGCATATATGGCCAATGGAACTGGATTTTCACAGTATGATTGGATCCTGGACTCTGCAACAATATCACACATATGCACCACTAAAGAAGCATTCACAAATTATACACCCTTAAAAGATGCTACAGTCTCAGGGCTTGGACAAATACCCACAATTGCAGTTGAAAAAGGGACAGTGACACTGAAATTTAATGTTGTAGGAAAAACAGTGAAACACAGTTTACAAAACACCCTACATGTTCTGGAGGGACTGAACTGCCTTTTATCCATCAGACAACTTGACAACACAGGTGGACATGTCTCTTTTGGGAATGGCAGATGCATTCTTACAGATTAAAAGGATCATCAGAAGATAGACACAGAAAGATTAACAAATGAACTATACCTTCTGGATGCATCTGCAGAACTTCCTGGAAGGTAATATACAATGTATGCTAACTCATCATAAAAATTGTCATAGTATGAGTGGCATTGATGCTATAGGCATATAGCTATTAGCTCCTCCAAATAATTGAAGAAAGCAGATATGGTTGATGGACTTACCATTGATGAAGAAATTATTCTATTATGAACATGTAAAGCCTGTATCCAGGCAAAACAAACACATCAACCACTCCCAAAGGAAGCTGATACTTGAGCCAAAATACTGGGTAAATGTACCATGAGTGACATATGAGGACCATCACATGTAAAATCTATTGGAGGATGGTTCTACTATGTGTCATTCATAGATGATGCAAGCTGATATTGTGGAACATGTTCCCTAAAAATAAAGGAGAAGCCTATGACAAAATTGTTGGACATATCAATATTTTGGAAAGGAAAGATAAAATGAAACCCAAATACCTTTGATTTGATAATGGGAAGGAACTTGTCAATGAGAAGCTGAGGAAGTTCACAGAAGAAAAGGAGATCAAGATTGAAACATCAGCATCATATTCATCATCACAAAATGGAGTAGCCAAATAATTCAATTGTACATTACTGAAGCTAGCACAGGCAATGTTAATTGCTAAGGACTTTCCATTCCTATGGGATGAAGCTGTTTCATATGCAGCATATTTACAGAACTGAGCATCAACAAGGGCCCTTGATTGCATCACACCATATGAGGTCTGGATAGGAAAGAAACCAAACATTGCTCACCTTTGAGAATTTGGATGTGACATATGGGTGCTAGATGAAAATAAAGATAAATCAAAGTTAGCACCACACTCCAAGAAGATGAAATTTATGGGTTTTATGGAAGATGAAAAGGCAATCTGCTAATGCAATACATTAAGAAGAACCATCAAAGTCTCAAGAAATGTTGCATTTAATGAAAATGATCCTCTGAAAGAAATGGAAGGGGATAAAAATGAAAATATAGTGAGACACCCTTTGAGTTCACAATCTGAGGGGGAGAAAGACATAATTTCCAACTCGCCAAATGCTCAAACACCCAAAAGACTCAAAGACTCACCAGATCTGATGCCACAACCCATACAGGAAAAAGCGCCACATCCTACATGGTGAACAAGATAAGAAGTTGATTATCAGATGATGAAGAATCCCATGACATGGCCAATACATCGAGTAACTCCAAAAACAGTACCCGAATCACTAGATGTCACCAGACCTATGGCATCATCATTAGCCAAGCAGATTAAAAAATATCT
The DNA here is from genome assembly GCA_018855915.1 of Tephrocybe sp. NHM501043. Lineage (NCBI taxonomy): Eukaryota > Fungi > Basidiomycota > Agaricomycetes > Agaricales > Lyophyllaceae > Tephrocybe > Tephrocybe sp. NHM501043. The sequence continues at coordinate 4,783 of JABCKO010000019.1, forward strand.
GGACACGGACACACCAGGGTACCGGAGAACAAAGTTTCCTATCTCAAGCATTCTTCACCACATCTACTCAAGAGCCCAAGTCCATCCCAAAGACCATTGACAAGGCATTAACTTCCAAAGAATCCAAAGAGTGGGAAGCAGCTCTAAATATAGAACAGGATGAATTAGACAAAATGGGCACTTGGAAGCTGGAAGACTTACCAGAAGTAATGCAGCCAGTGGGCTGCAGATGGGACTTTGCAAAGAAGAGAGATGAGCATGGCAAGATTGTCAAGTACAAAGCCAGATTGGTTGCACAAGGATTCTCGGAACATTTGCACCAGTGATGTGGTTCGAGACCCTGAGCACAATGCTTGCACTTGCCGCAATTAACAACTAGACTATACAGCAGCTCGACGTGAAGAGTGCATACCTCCACAGTCATCTAAAAGAAGAAATTTACATGAAACAACCCCCAGGATTTGATGATGGCACGGATTGAGTATGTTGACTACATCATGCATTCTATGGACTTCATCAATCAGTAAATGCGTGGAGCAATGAGTTCAAGTCAGCAAATTGCTTACCACCCCAAATTCTATGCCAGAACAAAACACATTGACATCGCACTCCATTTGATCCGTGATCTTGTTGAAGATCATCCCATCGAAATTCTTTATGTTCCATCAAAGGATAATCTCGCGGACCTGTTGACAAAAGAATTACCCCGAATAGCACATCAAGACCTTATCTACGCGACTTGGAGTGATGCCCCACCAAGGGGGAGTGTTTTTGTACAAGGCTGCGCGAGCAACGCCCAAGTCACACCGGAATGTTCGAGATAATTGATCCGGCATCTCGGCGGTCGTATTTCTTATTCATTCTATGTTCGACCCACTCGTAGAATACCCTAGTTATAATTTCCTTCTCATATAAAAGTAGCTATTTTTTAGTGTACTGAATACAAGTTATATTTTTCGTGGTTTTCTGAGGCCTTTTGATGTCACGAATCCTTGCAACCAACCAACCATCCGTGTCACTGTGACACGAGCAGATCTGGCAACACAAGGGGGCCACCGTGACGGTTGCCTCCTACATTTTGGTACAAGTATGGTAGCCCTGCGCTCGCCACTACAGCTGATGCTCAAGGCTCAAAGCTATGATACGGTGATGACTGTCCAGAATCCACCATGGCATACCATTTTCAACTACTCGCATATCACACTGACCTTGAAAATTCGCAGGAGCGCCAGCGCACCTTTACAGCCAATCAGCTATATCTTCGTATCGTGGGCACCAAATACATCCTGGACGGCATCTCTCCTGGGAGAAGGCCACCTTCTAATTGTCCCGCGGCCCCTAACTCGGAATCCACGCGACTAACCTTCGCCCATATACAGCATCTCAGCTTCGATCAATCTTGACCCTTCCTACCAGTATCCTAAATCACTGAGTTCCATCGCACAGGTATCTGGGATGACTCTACAGGAGAACTTGTCAGGAAATTTAAGTAGATATTACTTGTGACCAATTCGATTGGTTTTCGTTGATGAAACGAAGGATGTCTCTCGGCCAACAACGAGCGATGGTTACAATTGGAGACACAATAACGAGGCTCTCAAAATCTTCACAAACCGAGACGCATCCACAGGTATGCCAGCTGATTGTTCGATGCTGATCATCCCCTTGAAACGGTCGCCCTGAAGCGTTACTGGCTCTGAAGTTGTGATATCATCCAGCTTCGATGGGACTGTCGTTTGACTCTTGATGATGGTTCTCCCATGCATTGTCAGTTGTCTTGCGACTCGTTTTGTACGGTGTCTGACCTTTGATGCAGTGCCTGCTCTTAATTATCAGATCATCAACTCCCACTATCACGTGATACATCCACTCCATTCCCATCTGCCGACCTTACAGGTTTTTCTCGTGGACACAGGTTTACATCTCGGATAACGTTGTCATCAGCACCCTTGTGATAGAACTGAAGTTGACAGCAGCGTTATAACGATCCTTGCTCCTTCACTAATGATTCGCGGAGGATGGCAATGCTGGGATCGCGCAAGAAAATATTATTGCCAAGTTATTGCTATGAGTTCTACCAAGTCTATTAAAATCCGTCATCAGACACCTTTCCGCGTCAGGGAAAACATTCAAGGAGTTAGATGTTGCCCCGTACGTGTCTACAAGTACAAGTGAAGATCATACTTTGCGTTTTGCTCATTCTCTGAACTTTATTTTAGCCATATTCTGGGCCAGCCTGGTAGGCTGGAATGGTGGATGCACCCTCCGACTCAAATTTTCCTTCGCATCCGCTTTACGAAAGAGCTTATCATGGAAGGAGACTATCATCCGTGTAGATCGGTCGTCTCTGAAGACAATGTCATTGCCACCACAATTCACCCCTGCTCAATACACTCACTTTGTGCTTGACGCCTGGGAACCGCGTGGCTTGATATGTCTCTCGGTAATGAAGGACTTGTGGCGAAAGACAGTCGAAGTTTCGACCTGAGCATGTATAGGAATCAGTGTCCTCGGCTGTCACACCTTCAATCATCCCACTAAACTATACTCTGCTGAACTTTGAAATAAACTTCGTTTGTTTCGAATGGAGTACGTACCAGCCGCTGGGCCTCGGACATTGATCCCTAGGCAGCTACAAAGCTCTCCTGGCGCCTTCGCCACGAGCTCCTCTTCAAGCCTATGTTGTTCCCACCAGAGGGGTCATTTAGTCTCACTACGTTGTGTTCTCGTCGATTTTTGCAGATCATTGTGAATTTGCCTGTTTTCTCACATTCCTGTGGGATGGTGTTATGGTTGACTCCCTGCTCTGGCTGTTGCCAACCCAGAAACAAGCAGGTCAGATACAGTATGCCACGTTCCGAGGCTAGAGATGCCGCGGTCGAGTATATTTTGTTCTGGAATGGATCCGTGGCAGCCATATCAGCTCAAAATGTCCATTTCATATACCCGGTGTACGTACTTCGTTGTTCCTTCATGGCCTATCTAAAATTATCTTTGTTACACCTTTCGAATAGAATGCACGTCCGTCGTAATGCGCGGACCCGCCCCTTCATGCCACGGCTATGGTCATTTCTGCCCGTGATTGAGGAGTTGCATTGGATACGCACCACAACCTAGCCTCGGGGCTCCCGATGTTCGAGAGTTCTGATGCCTGGATAGCCCAGATATAAGAGGGCAGGGTGACATGGAACTCTTCATCCCATACCTCCGCCGTCGTCTGCTTACTATGGCCTGCATTCTTCCGCGACCGCCCGCTTTGGCATCTCGCCCATGCCAACGCAAGCCGAGCTACACTGCACCGACAAAGACTCCATCCCCGCTACGCCATGCAACATCTTATTCACGTTCGTCTAGCTCGAGTTCTGACATCTCAGACTCAGAATTTGGCTCCTTGCCACACGCACTCACCAAAACAAAATCTGACCTCCCTCCATTGCATTTACAACTGACAAACGACGATCCACATATGAAGCAAAAGCGATTCCACTTGCTCCCAATCATCAAGCGGCAAGATCATTCCCTTGTACAATGTATGTGCCTTTAGTCTGTCTACATCTAAGGATAAAACAAGCTCAATTTTGCGCCGCATATCAGCCAATGTACAACCTTCCATTCAGATATCAATATGCACTTCTAGATCGGGAACAACCACATCCTTTTCCTCCTCTTCCGAATCATCCGGACCTACAATATCCAAGGCACGCCGCCCAGCTCCGGCCCCAGCACTGTTGCCTCCGCGGGCTTCAAAAGATACCTCGAGTCAGAAAAAGGCTTCGTGGAAGTCAAAGAAGCATAGAGCCCGCGAAGCAAAAGCCACGACAAATCCTCGTGCCTCGTTACCGGAACGCCAACGCTCTCGCCGTGTGTCATTCCTTCCGCCGGGCACTAACCCTGGTCCTAAATATCCAAAAGAGCTTCATTCACTCTTTACGTTTCCTCGAGTTCGCAGAATCACCCGCTTTCTGGATTTACAATCACCATGCTCCCCGCTCTCCATCGTATATGATGTTTCTTTACCACCGAACCCACGTTCTGTGGCTATTACACGGGCAATCAACGACACTCCAAGTGGGAGCTCCGTTTGTTCAAAAGTATCCCTTAGTTCTGAGGCTATCATATCAACCTTGGCAGAGCCCGCTACCGTCCCTCCCACTACCTCTCAACTTGTTTTGACGTCCCCGAAGTTTCCTTGGGAAGTAATTGCTACTTCCGCACGGAAAGCCTCTACTTCTAGCTCCAATGCTTCTTCCACATCCGTTGCCATGGCACGCCATACAACCAATCTTGACGTTCTTCATGCCATTCACCTAACGCTCGCGGCGCGGGTCACTGCGGAAGAGTGGGCGAATCTCAGCACTTCGGACAAGAAGCGAATCATGAAAGCCTATGAACGACGTTGTGTCAAGGCAGACGGAGGGTGGGATGAGGGTGTGCGTAGAGTGGACTATCTTTGCGAAAAGATGATTCTCGTTGGCATCGACTTTGCGAAGGAAAAGTGCGGCACTGGGCAGGTCGTGAAGGGGAAGATGATCTTTGATCTACCTCCTTCCACTGCGTCGTCGGTTACTCCACCATAGGCTAAGAGACGATTATACTTTGGACTTTTTATAGACATTGATTACACGCATTGACTAGAATACTGTCGCAGAACGAACAGTTGTTGTACATATAAAGAGGGACAATCCTGTGTATATATAGAGTGTGTATGTGATACGAATATGAATATGTGTACAATTGATAGGTATAGGATGTGCTGGGTATTATTATTAGGTGCTACTTCAGTGCGAAACATGAACAGACGAATGATTATACAAATAGTTGAGCATGATCTTCCTTATCTTCGGAGGACCGGAAGCCAGCCTCAAAAAATCATCTAGCTGCACGACACACCCAAGTCGGGGAAGTCATATGTGCCCGGGATCGCGGTGATGCATCCCATCCGATCTTGATGCGAGTTACAGTTGATTTGGTCATTCGCTGAAGCGCAGCAACGGATGCAGAAGCGGCCAAGAGCAGGCTCGACCCTACATATCGCATAGTTTAATGAGATCCAACGACACAAGGCAGGCGCAGACGTACAACTCGATGAAGCTAGCACCGTATCCACCGAAGGTGCATTGAGCGCCGTTAGGGTAACGAACGTCGAACTGGCCACCCGCATCATTGGGATCAAGGTGGAACTTGCTCGGGTCCATACAGCCGGTCACCTAAAATAAAGAGACTTTAACTTACGCAAGGACATACGCAAGACATGGAAAACGAGATGTTCATGAAACAGAGAAACCTGGGATCACATCATGAACTAGCTGCGGTATGCTTTACCAGGACAAAGTTCATCAGTAAGAGGACGTGAGGCCTCGTCAGGCATCAGATACAGATGTGGTGGGTGTATGAATAGAGAACAAGGTCAAAGAACGAATGTCTCGTTGAAGTCATATAGACGCGAGGTTGATCGAAATGAACAAGGCCTTACCTGGATCCAGGCTCCATCGTTAGACTCTGAATACGTAGCAGCCATTATAAAACTGTTCGAGAACATGTTCCCGTCGCAACCGGGCGAGTCTGTGTGAGGCGAGCAATAAGCCACTCCGTCCACCTCCGCTTCACCAATGAGCTCTTCAAAACCTATTAGCACGTATCTTTGGCACAAAGATAAAACAAAGAGCTTACCGCCAGGTTGATTAGGAAGGATCAGCGAGAAATCACTTTCGCTATTGATGTGAACGATGGTTGAAGATGAAGGATCACCAGTCGGGTCAGGCGTAGGCCGAGTGTCGAGGGTATTCGCGCCAGTAGTAGGACTCGGACTTGTATTGACAGCTCGCCTAACGACAGGGGTAGGTGGTTGAATATCGAATGGGCGATTTAGCCAATAGCGGTTTCCAGATTCGCGTTGACGCGGAGTTACTGGCATTTGACCTTGATTCAAAGAGAGGATACTGGCTCGGGAACTTAGGCTATGCGGGCCCTTCAGAACAGCAGCATTCACAAAGTACGCGAGACAGAGGGGGGCAGCCATGAAGTATAAACGCATTACGGTGGTGGTTGAAAGTCAAAAGACGCGTTCAAGCAGTTCCAACTTTCCAACAAATTCAACTTTTTGGTGAAAGCTGATGTAATTGAACGTCCAATCGTGCCGATTAAGGGGATCGTATGTACATACATCGGCATCTGCCGCATAGGCTAACCCAGTTTCCTTCTTGATATCTTTGTGGATATATGTATTTGCCTGTTTTGATCTCGTACGCCCACGTGAAGCTCTTTAAAGGCGACATCGTTTGGGCTCAGCAACTTCTCTTGTTCATCATCAAATCCCATTATTTCAGTCCAGCCTGAGAATTCGAGTATGGGCCGCCCCTTTCAAACTCGGGGAATGCTCACATGAGAAGCATCAATCCTATGCATGCTGGATGATCGATCGTACGCTTTTGAGGGTGAATATAACTACACTTCTATGTATCCCATTTCGACTAAAGAACTGCCTGATCAGGCCCATGTTTCAAGGGCAACTAATTTTATATTGCATCTTCATCATCACACTCGCTACTATAAGTTATAGAAGCTTGAAAGATGAGCCCTTGATAAACCTCATCCTCAACCCAAATAACCAACTTAGCGTGGTTGTCACAGATGGTCTCTATACTCTACGATGCCACTTTCGAGGAGAAGCGTATAGTGTACAAGAACTCGTCGGCAGTCGAAATCGGATCCCGTGGATCAATTGGAGGCTCTACTCTCATGCTGGTGGGGGAAACTCCCTTCAACGTTACCTTCTTCGGTATTCTCCCTACTTGCAATATTTCAACTTCAGCTAACAAGAACGTCTTCCTCGTAGGCACATCGATAAGCGTATATGGGGCCAGCGCTCACACTCACGCAGGCGCTCGATCCGCATTTGACGTCAAGAATGATGTTCGTATCGACGACGTACCCACTGCTGGAATTTCAACGGTCCAGGATGGTGGCGATATTCTGTACCAATCGCCAGCATTGTTGGAGGGATTACACACCCTGAATATCCCCAACTTGCATGATGTTTTAATCGACTACATCCTGGTGACGGCTGGGGAACATACCAGATTGCTTCAGGAAACTCTGCTTGTAGATGACAGCAATTTGGCTATATCGTATGAAGGCCACTGGGTGCGAAGCTATCCTCCAGATGCTACTCGAGAGTCTGGACTTCGTGTCCCTGTTGGAGGTTCACTAATGAGGACCAACAGCCCAGGATCATCACTTACCTTCTCGTTTCGAGGTACGTAGCCCAGGAACAACCTCCCCCTCCCAGGTCTATAAATGCTAACCTACAGTCGCGTCAGGAACGTCCGTCGCTGCCTTCGGCGTTTGCGAGCGCGGAGAAGATCCCTTAATTGTTGATATCTACCTGGATGGTAATCTAACTCCCAAACCTCCCGTCACCGATGAAGCTTTTCCATGCTCAAACTGCGCGTTTTTCTCTGCGCAGGCGCTATCTCGTGGTGTCCATACGCTCAGAATACAGCTTCCCGACAACGGCAACAATCATACAACCACGTTGGCCAATCTTGTCATAGATTACTTTACCTATTCGCCATCTTTTGACGCCATGGTGGACTTGAACTCTTCAATTCCCCCCGGAAAGATTAATTCCGTATTCGATCCATCGGAAGATCACCATTCCACTCCTCCGGCAAAGTCCAGCGGCGCTCGTTTGGCCGGGCTCGTCTTCGGTGCTATTGGCATAGCTCTGCTTCTTGCCCTTCTCGTCTTCAGAAGGCGGATCCTCAAGCTGCGACACCGACCTCCTGCGGAAGGCAGGTGCTTCAAACCTTGATATTTGCTGTTTATTGACCGCCGCATCAGCACTTCCATTTGCTCTCAGTGGCCATCGAGCAGCCGTCGCTGCCAAAGAAAAGGCGAAGCAAGAACAACAAGGCGAACCACAAAGTGCGGACAGTGCCACTGATACACCTGTTCTGCGCGGAATCTTGAAGAAGGATGTTGAAGTTGTCCATCAAGTGAGAGCAGTTCATCTCAATCCAAAACGAACCACCCGCCTCAGTGAGTTTAATTGTGATGACACCGCCTCATATAAATATAACTCAAGTCTGGTATAGATTCCACCCCCCGTCTCACCGTTAGGGAAGTACCACCCTTTTCAGGACAAAGAACAGGTACCATTCCATCTTTAGCCTATCCGTACCGAGGCAGAAATGAACTTCAGGCGCTCTTTTGGAGAACTTGCTTGGCGCTGCATGTTCTGTTCGTGAATCCGTGTGTGAGCAGGTAGAGCCAATGTGATGGACAATCTTCATCATCAAGTTTCAATTTTCTCCTGCAGTTATTTTGTTCCTCGTGGGCCTCGAAGATGGATCTACTTCGCCATACATGTCACTCCTTAATATGATGGTATTTCGTCGTTCCTATCGTTCGGCGGGAATCTGCCGGTGTGTCTTTGTGTCCAAGATGACCTGTTCGAGCCAAGGCACTGCCACAATCTGTTCGTTCGGGACATCTCCTGGAAATCTCTTGGAAATCACACGCATCAAATTGTCGCAGGGTTTCTCTACTAGCTAGGTAACATGTCCATAATGATCCACTATAGTAACGTGAGCCTCAAGCCGATTAGGATACCTGCCCAAGATTTGATCATCAGTTTCAATACTAAAATCTGCTATATACTTACTGATCCATCACCACTTGTGTATAAGGCGTTCAATCTGTTTCCCGGGCTGCCTTTTGCATGTATCAGCCTGTAAGTACCACTTTCATCTTTCTCATCAGTCTCAACATCATCTGTTGGAATTGTAACATCTTGGCGTTGTCCACAGCGAAGGCGGGGAGTATCTCAAGCAGTCTTCTGGAGAACTTCGGCCTTGGATGGCTCTTCTTAATTCCTCAATACTCTTCAACATAGCCACAGGTCTGTGTTGAATACATCCACTGTGTCGAGTTAAAGGTCGCACAGCTATCATAAGAATCATTGATGATTTCTTCACCCTATACTTGATGGGAAACCAACTGTTACTTTCTGATTCAGATTGACATTCCCTGGGTTGCGGCTTACCTGCCTTAACTGAGGTACATTATAGAGTGCCCCGTCGTGCGAGGCTCCCCTGCCCACTGGATGAACCCCGTTCCTCTCAACGACACGACCTACGGTGTTCTAATTACAGACGGCTCTCAGAATCATCAACTCTCTCCCATTGTCTTCGTAGCCGTTGGATCCGGCCTAGGCGCAGTCACTCTGGTGCTTGTAGTGATGTTATTGATCTGGTGTAGGAGGCGCAAAAGGCGAGAGGCAATCGCTAGCTTAATCGGTATGTCCGAAAGGCCATACAATCCTTATTCGTTTCTCATGGGACGTAGCCGAACCAATTGCCACAACCGAGATCAGCGACGTAGAGCAAAGAGCCATATCCAAGCCAACCATCGAGCAGCCATTGCCAGTTCATGTATGGCATGATTCTGGACGAATTTCCACGACCGAAATCAGCGACGTGAGGCGGGGAGTCATATCGCATCCAGCCATCAAACTGCCATTGCCCGCTCAGACAGGGCATGATTCCGGGCGAGTCGATCGCAGGCCTGGCGCACCTGGCATCTCAGGACACTCAGAGAACCGGAAAAAAAGGCTATATCATAGTACATTCCCTTTCCATTCCTATCTATCCCTACCAGCTCATCATCGTCGCACAGCATCCTTAGCCTCTGGAAGTTCATTGAAGTCAAGCCACAGTTCAAGCGGTGTTGACCATAAACCTCTGGTGCCTCCACAAATGACTATGACACAAACTGATGCAATGGGACACACGGGCCAAGGTATGTATATTCCCGTCGATACCTCAATGCCCCTATTACTCATTCGTCAATGTCAAGTCAAACCACTCTCAGTTCATGAAGAACTTGAAATCCAGAAACCCCTTGTGCCACGCTGGCGGCAGTCTCGCGATGTTGCCGAGACCGGTCTATGCAAACCCTTCGAGCATATGCAACGATCGAACAACAATTCCATTTCACTTCAGTCACCAACACGACCTCTGGTAGTTCGTCGAAGACGGCCTCGTGAGGACACAGATATCGGCTTTCGCGAATCTCTACGACAAACGCCTGCAGACGCCACTGCAATTCAGAATCAGCCACATCCTCCCACTCAAACCGCTTCTCAGATACAGCAACTTCAACGCATGGTTCTAGACCTTGAGCGCGACGTTAATAGTCAGGAAGAGAAACACAAAACAACATTAGAATCAAGACGAACTATTAGACAGATTCCAACGAGTGACACCTCAAGTTACCCACGAAGCCGACATCAGACTCCTCTTGCGAACGCCACACAAACAATCATCTCACCAACTGCGGAAGGACCTTATGGAATGGGCGTGCAGCAACTGGAAGGGCTGATGCAGGAGCTCAAGGACTCAAGGCCGAGCAATCTTGAAACCGGACAGGATCAAGTGGGAACAGGTTTTAGCACGACTCTCGTGGGCATGATGGAAGAAATCTTAGATCGCCGAAGGGTGCAGCCCTAGGTAGGGCGGATGCGTTATAAAAGTTTAGCAGATTATTGGGTACTCGTAGCGAGTTGTTGATGTGAATTTGACATGAAGGCTCATTAAATCAGGCTTCGAGTTATTACAGGTTGACATTGAATGGAGAACGTCGACATGGATCTTGCTTCACATGAGAATCATAACCTGACCCCAAGGTTCACATGCACTCCCTTGATTTGCGTGTACCTAGTCCACGATCAGCTGGTCGTACTTGTTCTGAAAATCGATGTTACGCACGTCTCAAGGGCAACATCCCCCATCTCCCGCCCAATTCCAGATTGCTTGTATCCTCCAAACGGAACAGATATCTCAGTGGTCAAAGCTGAGTTAATCTACATCATGTCACTCCAGTTAGATGTGCTGAGTTCAATTCGATGATCTCACTTACAAATGCACTACCGGCTTCCAACGCGTGCGCAACACGGAGAGCGCGAGAGATGCTCTCGGAGAACACGTTGCATGATAGCCCATAAGATGTTTTGTTAGCTGCCTCTATCACCTCTGGCGAGGGTGTTAAAAATGTCCAAAGGAGGCGTCTGTCAAGCTCCTACCTTCCTCTGTGGTGAATTTGATAAGAACTGCGACAGGGCCAAAGATCTCCTCTTTCACAATCCTCATATCCTGCTTAACGTCGGTAAAAATGGTAGGTTCAACAAAGAATCCTTCACTTCCGTGACGTTGACCGCCAACAAGCACGTTCGCGCCGTCACTTTTCCCTGACTCAATGTACGACATGACACGCTGGGAGTGTTGTCAGAGTTGGTAAGTTCGATACAGAAGCAAATTCAAACGAACTTCAAACTGCACTTGTGAAACGACGGGGCCATGTTGAATACCCGGAGTGAAGGGATCTCCTGTAGCGCTAGCAAGGCCATTAGCAAGTGACGAAAATTGCTTGACGACCTTGTCATAGATTCCGTCCTGAACAAATATGCGAGAACCCGCGATGCATGACTGGCCTGAGTTAAAACTGACGGTGCACAACATCTACGTCAAGTGATCAAGTTAATCAATGCCGAGGATAACTTACAAGATGCCGAAAGCAGCCCACTTCACCGCTTGGTCCACATCAGCATCGTCAAATATAATGCAGGGGCTCTTTCCGCCCAGTTCCAGGGTAACAGATTTGAGATTCGTCTCTGAAGCTGCGCGCATAATACTCCGGCCAATACGAGTGCTACCGGTGAACGAGACCTTCGGAATCAAAGGGTGTTCTGCGATGGCAGCGCCAACCGTTAGGCCTGGGTGTCCATAGTGAGCGAAACGTTACATGGAAAGAGGGCAACAGAATACCATATCCATTGACAATATTGATAACCCCAGGAGGAAAGCCTGCCTGGTTGATCAAGCTAGCAAACTTCAGGGCGGTCAACGGGGTGATTTCAGATGGCTAAAAGTCCTAAGTAAAGTAAGTAGCTATACGTTTGTGCGAGGCCATCACCTTTATAACGATCGTGTTCCCCGTAGCAACTGCTGCCGCGAGTTTATTGGCAACGGTAGCCTAAATTTCGAGCGTAAACTTGGCACCTCTCAATGTTTTCGCAACATACCAGTGGATAGTTCCAGGGAGTGATTGCACCCTGATTGGCAAATGAGCACATTCACTTAACATTCCCAACAAATCGAAATACGTACCACTACTCCATATGGCTCGTGTCGCGTATATGCAAGCTTTGCTTTGTGGGTCTGTAAGTATATATCGAGTCAGGATCAATCTATCAAAGCTGGTAAGTGTACCTCGATAGTTTTGCCTTGAACCTTGTCTGCCCATCCAGCAAAATACCGAATTGTGGAGATCACCATTTCAATTTCTTTAGACGCTACTGGAAATCCCTTCCCTAGTGGTGGAGTGGAAGTAGTTAGGTACATAAAGAGAATGAAATGCGATTAAACTTGCCAACATTGAGCGCTTCAAGTGCTGCAAATTCGGGCAAATTGCTCTCGACTAAATCGGCGAGCTTGTGCAAGAGCCGCCCTCTCTCTGTTCCAGGAGTTTTGAGGCCCCATGTAGTCTTGAACGCCTATGTAGTGGGTGCCGTGTAGAAGGAAAATCTCCGATAAGGATGATGAATCTACCTTGTGGGCGGCATTCACGGCAATGTCAACATCTATGGCTGATCCCGCGTACACAGTGGTGATGAGCTTTCCATTTGCTGGATCTTTCAGTCAGTAAACTTAAACTTCTGGACGATATAATCATACCAGGGTTCACAATGCTGGACTCTAATCAGTACGATGTAAGGACAAAGTTGAAAGCGATTTCCTCACTCGATAGTGGATGTAGCACCAACGGGTTGGACAAAAGTACCATTGATGAACAGTCTAGACAAGAGTTAGAAATGGAATCCTCATAGGAGAGAAACAATACCCAGTGTTCAATCTGGAAAACCCTTTGTATGTGGGGGTATCAAATGTGTACGTGAATTCTGTCATTGGGCTACAGGTAGAATGGTCGTTGAACATTCTGTACTCTTATAACATGGCCCGAGAGGTAAAATGTCCGTGGACTTGCCGAGGACCGTATGAAAGCCAACTCGTCGCAGAACTGGCAGGGCCATGTAGTTCACCAGGGCTGGTATAGATCGACATGGGCTAGAGCATACAAAAGTGACGTGCCGGAATATCTGATTGATTGTGAGTGGTTGTTGAGAAACGGAAGCCAGATCTTAGCCAGATCATAAGAACAGGGTGGCATGTGGTACACGAAAGAACCAAAAATAGATTTTCATCGTAATCGTAATGGACAGCTAACACCAGCTCGACGAATTGTTGACGGGCGCTCTTTACAACCGAGTTAAAACCTGTGATATGTTCAAACTGTGAAACCGAGAGAACTCCATGCCGGTCTGAAGGCAGGGAAGGCGAAGCAGAGGGCACCAACCCTCTCCCTTGTAAGGCGTTGAAACTCGGGGTTGAAAAGCGCCTCATCTGACCACGGGCGCGAGAATGTGAGTGGAACAAAAATAGAAAGCGTAGTCAGACATTCAAGATCTTCTATGTCTGTCCTCTGTCGTAGTCGCTTGATTGGATCGGTAGATCGACAGTGATCATCCCATGACTGTAGTTTGTGGAGTAAAAGAAGGGAGAATGGGACTAGCGGTAACCCTTCGTCCCAATGTACTCGGGAGGGTGGAAGATTCGGAAGGTTCATCACTCCCGGAAGTAGAATATCGATCTTACAGGAAGTTTTGGCGGTTTGACTAGGATTGTCAGTCAATCTGTAATAGAGAACGCGATACAATGCTTGGGGATTTTTGGAGGGTATCGTGAAGAAGTGATAAGGATCCAAGATGACGAGGTTTTGCTTCAAATCCTCGGCGGAAACTGTACTTCTAGGAGGTGGGAGAACCAAAAGATCAACGTCCTAAAAATAATTCAGAATTGCCGACAACCAAAGAACGAGAAGAAGGTTTACATTGGGAGAGCGAGGGTTTCCATAAAGAAAGCACGCAACGCTACCGAAGATGACTGAACGCCAGCCGCACTTCTCAAGCAGCTCCACAGATTCTTGCGCTGCTAGAAGAAGCATCTGCGTACGTGTTGGGTTGAGAATTGTAGGTTGCTCATGTTCGTCCTCCTCGCCGGGTGTTTGTGGAGATTGCTTGATCGTGGGCTCGTCAATTAGCTCAGTTTGCCCTTGCCGTGTAAGTGCACTGGGCTCCAGAACTTTTGCCGAAGAGCCAACGGCAAATCCCAACGTCTTCCACGCAGAGGCAGAACCGGCGTGTTCGACCGTGAATCTTCCAACCCTCTCATACGAGGCGTTAAACAGGGTAAGATCTAGATGTGCAAGCTTTGAATTATCTGTCATGCAGACAGTCTTGAGCATCGATTGTACAGCTTCAGCTGTTGTACTGCGAACGGACATGGAAGACGATGCGTCCCATTCTTCAAGTTTGCGCAAGATGACATAGGAAATAGGGACGCATGGTACTCCCTGGACTTCTCGAACGAGATGGGTCATTGACGTGCAAAGAAATGATAATTTGATTGTGCAAGTCTTCTCAGACTTTCTCTGTATTGTATGGTCAACATAGCAGAAAACGTCGGGTTCGTTGGTGTTAGGATGAGTCGATGTGAAGAAACGCGATGAATTGTCTGCCGATTGCTTGATGAGCTGGGTTTGAACAGCGAGTAATGCTCGAGCTTCTGAGGGAGTAAATGCCAAAATTAAAGCTTCGACTGTCTACAACAATGGAATCTACAGCGAAGAAGAAAAACGACGGATTCGATCACTCACTTCGGGCACGCGCAAGAGGCCATAGCCATAGCAAGCCAAGTCACCGCAAAGAGCACATGAGTAACCCAGACGCTTCAAGGACGCAACGAGAGCAAGAGCTGCGCGTGTAATGAGATTAATCTGCATTGTGTCATCGAGCGCAAAGTTCGTTGATGAGGACTGAGGCATATGCATAACAAGGGGTATGGTGGTGGTGTGAAGGTTGAAGCTGGACTATGTAATCAGGCACATTACTAAATATAGTGGTATCTCAAACTCCGATTTCCCTCTTGGGCGTACTCCTCCACCCATCACTTCAGGATGGTTCAAGTTTTTCCTATTAGAACCTGTCTTGTCATTTCTAACAGAAATTTCTAATATATAATTTTCAAATTTTTTGTGAGAAAGATAGAAAAACTATCAATTTTTTAATGGTATTTGTAGAGATAAAACCAAGAAATACTTTAAGTACTTTTTGGCTATTTCTCCAGAAACATGTAAGATGTTTGATCTGTTATAAAGCCTTTGTTGTCCTTCTTTTTGGTGTTTCTTGGGATATTTTCTTTGTGTTTCTGGATTTAAAAATATTTGTGATATTCTTGACACTTCAGGGATGGTTCAAGTTTTTTATGCAAAAATACCTGTTAAAAACCTGTCTTGTCATTTCTAACAGAAGTTTCTAATTTCTAATTTATAAATTTTTTGTGGAGAAAAATATGAGGAATACGTATTCTCTTCCACAAATTTAGGTTTTTTTGAAAAAACTTGATATTTTCCTGATGATGTTTCTAGAGATATGATTGGCCGATCCCATCGACTGATTTACTTGTACATGTACGCAATTTTGAGACTTCTAATCACTCGGTATGTACTAACTTTCACTATGGCCACAACCAAAAGCACGCCATCAGTCACTCATCTTCAGAGGGATAAGCGAGAGACATTGAAGAAGTCGCCACAGCTAGATTCATGAGGCCCCAAACTTTATCCACTTCTCGCTGCTTCGTTTAACGAATGCTTAAGAACACCAATATAGGTGATATCGTTCGGAGCGAAGAGTGTTTACTTTATGAAGTAGAGGATGCGCTCTCTGGCTGCATTATTGCTGCTACACGCTACTGGACCTCGTTAAAATGCCCTCAAGGTTCACGTGCTCCACCGATTTGGCATTTTCATCAGTATTCCGACTCAAATAAATATCTAAACGTGTCGTGAGATGGATTTCAATTTTCAGAAGTGGTCACGACAGATAGAATCTTTTATCATATCTTTCACCGCATTCAGTTTCCGCCCGTCGATCGCGTCACTTCCCAAAAAGGCAAATACATTTATTTTTCATCACCTGTATGTTCACCGTGTCGAGGCTAACCTCAGGCAGGGTTCTTTTCACTTCTCGCTCTCTATTGCTCCCAGCTACTACCACAATGTCTTCCCGCAACCGTCGCCCCCGCCCTGACGACCGCCTCATGTCGGGCTCAGCTGCCGTGGCCAAAAAACCCCGCACTGAAGCGCAACAAGCACCAGTCACGCAGCGTGCACCGTCTCCAACGAGCTCAAAGCATTTCTCGGATCGTACCTTCCAATCTGCGTCGCTTTCGTGTGAGTCGAAGGCTGCTATCAAGCATGAGTATATGTCGGACGTTCAGGCTGCGACCATTGATGTGCGTTGTTTCTCTTGAGCCTTGCACCACAACTTATAAGTATTAGCTGGGTCTCGCAGGGAAGGATATGCTAGTGCAGGCAAAGACAGGCACTGGAAAGACTATTGCATTCTTGCTACCTGCTATCGAGCGTCTGGCGAAGGCGAGGCAGCCCCCCAAGGGCATTTCGGTGCTCGTACTGGCGCCCACCCGTGAACTCGCGCTGCAAATCGAAAAGGAGGCTCAGATACTTATCGAGCACCACAAACACATGTCTGTAGGCCACGTTATTGGCGGCTTAGGGTTTGTTCCTTTTTTCCTCGTCGAGCATCAACTAACGAACACATAGCCACGTCAAATCTCTTAACACAATTCTCAAACAGCAACCCACTATCCTCGTCGCGACTCCAGGGCGCCTATTCGATCACCTCACCACTCCCGAGATTGCCGCCTCTGTACAAAGTAAGTTTACGGGCCTCCAGGCGCTCGTGTATGACGAGGCCGACCGGCTGCTTGATCAGGGATTCAGGAGGGAGCTTGACGGGATTTTGAAAGGCCTCCCCGACCGCCAGCAGTCACCGAGACAGGTTATGCTGTTTAGTGCGACTATCAGCAAGGAGATCCAGCAGGTGAGACGCATGCGTGAAACATTAGACGGACTGAGGCTAGCTAAATGCAGATCGCACAACAAGCGCTGAATAAAGACCATGTATTCGTCTCTACTCTGCTTGAGGACGAGGCCAACACCCACGAGCACGTCCCACAAACCTCCATCATTGCACCTTTCAATGCCACCCTCCCCCTCTCGCTGCGCATAATTGCCGACGACCGGGCCATACACCCTAAAATGTCAAAAGTGATCATGTTCTTCCCCACCGCAAGACACGTCTCCCTCGCAGCCGAGCTCCTTCAAGCTGTGCCGGGCCTCCCGACCGTGTATGAGCTCCATTCAAGGATGAGTCAGACCGCGAGGGTAAAGGCCAGCGCCAAATTTGCAGAGGCGCAGGAGGCGGTGTTGGTTAGCTCCGATGTTGCTGCTAGAGGCATGGATTTCCCTGGGTACGTTGTTGCTGCTGCTCTTGCTTTCGTTCGGGAACTAAAGTTCATCATTTCCGTTGGGTAGTGTTACGCTTGTTGTCCAACTCGGGCTCCCCGCAAGCACAGAACAGTACATCCATCGTCTTGGACGTACCGCACGTGCTGGCACCGCCGGTAGGGGTACCATCATCCTCGATCCCTCCGAGGCGCCGTTCTTGGGTACGCGTGCCACCATCACCCTCGGAATCAAGCCCGACTCTTCCGAATCGCTTCCTTTACTCGCCGAGGAAGAGGCAATGATCGCCACCGCCCTGAAAGTCGTATCGCCCAATACAAAGGCCCAGGCGTACCGCGCGTGGCTGGGGTACTACAAGGCGCACTTAAAGCTGATGAAGTGGACCTCTGAGAAGCTTGTTGTCGAAGCTAACAAGTATGTGAAGGAGGCGCTAGGGTGGAAGGGGACTGAAGAGCTCGAGGAGGGACAGGTTGGAGAGGGCAAGCCGCCGAGTGTAGAGCCGAAGTTGGTGGGCAAGATGGGGATGAAGGGCGTAAAGGGGTTGAATATCGTGAAACCTTCGCCGCAACAGGGTGGTGGTGGTGGTGGTAGGGGAAGTAGGGGTGGTTCTTTGACAGGGCCGCCAAGAGGACGGGGTGGACGGAGGGACGGGCAGGAGTAGGTGTTAATTCAGACTTTACTGTGATGATACCATAGATGATATAGATAATAGATGTAATGCTCTACTTGATAGATTATATCCTCACTCTCGAGTACTTGTGAGCTTATGCTTTTGACTGCAGTTAGTTTTCTTCTCAAATATAGCCAGTGTGTACGTATCCTGATTAGTAGGCCCATCTCATTTTTCTAGAAGTGCCATGCCAACACTACAATTCCTCTCAGGCCATAGTGCTTATCCTGGAATCCCTTCCACCAACCACGACGCATTTAGCCTTTCGCTAAGTTCATGAGTGTTTAGGATCTGCCTGACAATTTTCGTGGAGCTCACCAACAACGGAGGACAAGGATATGATGATCTAAATAAATAGACACTACAAGAAATCTTGCATACGAAGTCCAATAAGTAGTGGAATCTGGGGATAAAATGAGTTGTAGGACCGACTACGCGCTCCCAGGTCCCTCAGATATTGTCTGTATTTCTACAACAGTCTCTTGAACGCGGTCCATGGCGGTTGTGATGCTGATTGTTACAGTTGGATAAACGGCCTATCTATCCATCAGTTAGAGGGAATTTATGTATTTGAGTGCGACTCACGGAGACAGACACTTGGAGGGCCACAAATATGTTATATTACGATAACTCTCCGGGTGACTATACATCAGTCCGATGTGCAAAAACTGAAAAGAATATATAAGCAATAGAATACAACTTGGGTCTGGATGAACAATACCTGGAGCACGCCGTAAACCGCTCCAGATTCCACTAGTAGAAGCAAGATGCGCCACATTGTAAAGAGGTGTTCTTCTCTACCTATTCGCCTCAAGAAGCTGAAGTTTTCCCTAAATTTTGTTTTCTTCATGACCATGTAATGCATTACATGCTAGATATCTTACAGGGCCTGATCATTAGTAAGGAAGTGCTACATCAGTATGTACAAGCCCTGGAACCGATGAAGCGACCAAGCCATAGAAGGCAAGTGCTAAGATGCACCCTTTCATCAAGCAATGACAATAGTTGGTAGAACTGAATGTGTGGCAACTGAATGGCGCGACATCGGAGGAATTTTGAGTTTGTAGTAAGCATGAGGCGTTAGAGCCGAGCATACCCGATTGTACAACCGCTAACATTTGAGGTCCGAAGTTGAGCAAATGCCAACCAGCAAAAAAACCTTTATAGACCGTAACTTCAAACTACGCAAAGGCAGCAATGAAAGCGGTGCACGGGCGCATTGGAAATGGAATCAAGTCATCAATCGGTTGGGTGTCATACCAATCCGGGTTTTGCATGTCCAGGATTCAACGCTTCACGCCGGAGTGTAGGAGAGCGAGTGATGGAAAGGCAGCGGTTAAACATGATACTCGAGGGTCTCCAAGTTGGAGAAGACATCGAAGAAAGGTCGATTTTTACAGATGAACTCGGAGCAGAAGTAATATTATATGTTGATATCCAAAGGTAATAACTCTTATCTGATAAGATGATACTGAGCAAAAGGTTTCAGGGGTTTACTAACACATGTAAATGTCCATACCTATGATAGATTTGATACATTGTTTTCGAGGCTTTCTTCACCCTTCACAAAAGCAGTACATCCGAGAACATACGAGGGAAGTCTATTCCTAGATCACAAGTATCACTAACTATTTTGCATGACCGAAATAGTGGGCAAGAACGCTAACGCACTTCAGGGGTTAGATAGGTCAGCCAGGAGACCCAACAGGAATGAGCCAAAGGCACATCAAGGCTGACTTGATAACCCCTTCAAGAAGTGCATGAATTTGATGAATTTTCTTCCAGTAAAGGAGACAGAAACTCGACATACATAGGAGCAACATCAGGAAAAAGGGAAAAGGTAAGTAGACCTCACCTAAGATACATACCTCACACTGATGATATAGAGAGCTCTGTAGACATTGTACTTCTATAGACCATGTCAGCACTGTACCAAGTCATCAGTATGTCTATGGAGATCATAGTAAATGATACAGGATCTATCAGAAGCATCAGAGTAGTTTCATAGACATCTGTATAGGCACACAAATGAAATGAATTTGATAGACCTCATACATCTACGATACATGATATTGGGCTGCTCAAAGTAATGCCACCTTACGTTGTTGATTCACCTCTTCAGGTGGGCAAATCTGGTGCTTGTGGAGTGCTGGGAGGTAATGAAGATGGTAAAGTTGTAGTGCCAAAGGATTGAGATAGAACGAGGGCAAAGAATCTAGGACAGTATCTGATATCCAAGTTGGGTTGATGACATGGCCAAACAGAGAAATGAGGTGGCAAGAATGAAGTATGTGTGATACAGGAATAACAGAGGCATATCATTGGTAATTTTGAGATGAGAAGGATGTCTGGAACATCTCAGGTTTGGCATTGTACTTGCGGAGCAGCTTTCATTGTGGACATAAACCAACAGCTCATGAAATGTGCCATGGATGTTGGGAAGGTTGAAAATGAGGTGTACTTGAGCAACACAAGTGCCTGAGAGAGAGTTTTGACACTAATCATCAAGAGACATTTGGAATCAACATACATTTGAGAGGCCCATCAAGTACTCCTTCCTCAACACCAACATGAACAAGAATGGTGCTAAACTTTGCTGGGACAGCCTTTTTGATGCCTTGAAGATTGATGACACCTGGCTGGTATTTTGTGGTGATTACTGAGTCCTTCAAAGAGGTGCATGAGACTTCAGGATTGGGCAGCAATGAAAGGTGAGATTGTTTGGTGTTTCTCTTGTAGTTCCTCCTTACCATCTTCATTGCTGTCAACTCAGATGTTCTCCCTCACATCTAGCTTTTTTCACTTCTTAGTAGCATACCTCCACCTAAGGCATTGAAAGTCTTGGTCACGTGGGACCCTTGTAAGCCCATTATTTGGTTGGTTCCAATAGGCCTGGAAGGGTCACTTCCAAATTGGAACCAATGATTTGGACTGCTCTAAAAATAGACTGCCTCAGATATGGGTCTGTACCTTTCTAAAAATAAACTGCCTCAGAATTTTTGGAACCTATACTGCCAAAATTGGCAGTTGCAACATTGGGTGTTCCTGCTGTGCTGCCCCAGCCAACACCTTCTCTCATCATTGAAGATGATGATGAACCCTAGTAGTGGTTCTTTATCTTGGTCACCTGAGATAAGATCATCTCAAGATACACTTCTCAGCTTGTTCACACCCTTCCCTACTCTTAATATTCAAGGCATCAGCAATGAGAGTGCTTTTGATCTAGAAAAGTGAGAGGTCATCTTTGTTACTGCTAAGATTGAGCCCCAGCCTTGTCCCAACCCTCAGATAAAGTCCATGGGCTCTCATCTCAGGACTCTATTCATCCCCAAGCAGCCTATCATTGGCCCCAGCCCCATGTACAAGTCATCTGCCATTGCAGCCATCAAGTATATGCCCCTCAACATCTGCCTTGTTTTTATACCTGTCTCTTGGGCCCTCTATTTCACTCACCAGAATTCCACTCTTACCATGGTCTTTTCTGCCCTTGGAATCATTCCACTTGCTGCACTTTTGAGCTTTGGAACAGAACAGATTGCATGCAATCAGAACCAGTCAGAGTATTGGTGGCTTGTTGAATGTCACCCTTGGCAATATTGTTGAAATTATTATCACCAGGATCACTTTTAAGCAGGTGAGTTGTCTGTCCTATACATGTATAACATCATGGTTAATCAGCATGTATAGTGTGAATTAGAACTCATTCAAAGTTCTCTTCACTTGGTGATTTGCTGAGCAACCTCCTCCTAGTCCTTGGAATGGTGCTCATTGGTAACTGTCCTCATACATTCACAACATCATCATTGGCTCACATTTCCTGCAATCAGAGGATTTTGCTTCTAGCAGCAAGAATTTCAGCATTTATATTACCTCTCTTATCATCTCTGTTGCTTTTGTGAGTTATACAACATTTAAGTTCAGTTGTTGATAATCATCTCATGCATACATTTAGCATGAATATCTGGAAGATCAGCTTGCTCCCGGATGTGAAGTCCAGATTTTGTTACAACTTAGTCATGGTAGCATGGTCATTTTGATCTCAATGTGAGTTCTTAATAATCTTTCATTCCATTTTTCACATTTCTAATTATTTTTTCACAGTTTGTGGCCTATGTAAGTTTCATTGGTGTGTGCTCAAGATCAGATCCTTATCACTCTTACAGTTATTTTTCCAATTCTACTCCCACAACCATCTCTTCCTTGATATGTGCCAAACAGGTTCTTTGATCTCTTCATTGACATGCTCTACATTCAGTTGTACATTGATGGAGTCTCTCCTAATCCCAGCCTTGTGGTCTATCTGAAGGTAAGCATCTCAAGCTCAACATTCCAGTGCCCTTATTCTACTGGTCCCATCCATGGGCTTGGCATACATCACTGCAGAAAGTCCTGCTGACTCTTTTGAGGGCTAGTCTCTGTGCATCCCAACATGTCAAAGGAATGGATCACCCTCATTATCATACCCATGATCAGCAATGCAACATAGCACATGACAGCTGTCATCTTTGCTCAGAAGGGAAAGTTTGACCTTGCAATTATTGTCATGGTTGGACATGTTTAGTTTCTTGATATCCTTCCCACTGGCATAAGCAGCTGATGTTGTACTGAGTAATGTTATGCATATTCTATTCTATGGGTATATATAATGCCAATTATTGAAAGCCAAAGTCCTGGTGACATATCAGCATTGCTATCCCAAGAGTCAGTATCAAAGGCATCATTGTCCATAAGAGGGCATAGTGGGCTTTGTCCAAATTGCCAGCAGGGGCCCACCATCTGATCTCTGACCATAGCAGAGATCTAAAGATGACACACACAGTCCAGAACTGCAGTGCAATCAGCAAATGATTATAGGAAGGAAAAAGAGGTGACACACAACTCTCAGAGTCTTGATGGATAATGTGGGGTATTGGTAGAAGGGTGCTATGACAGGTTGAGGATTGCTTGATAAAGAAGGGACAGAACATGGATGCATGAACAGGACCCATATCAAATAAAATGTGACAGCAAAAAGAAGTGAGAGGCAAGGAGCAGTGGAGAGGGTATTATTCTGAGAGCAAAAGTAAGATACAAGAAGGAATAGACAATGGAGAGAATGGACCCAGAGAGAAGGGAGACAGGTCCATTGACACATTCACCCCCACATTCAAAGTATTTGAAGCAGCCTGTGTAGAGCACTGCAAGCTCCTTGTCTACAAAAGGTGTCAGTTACAATTTGTCATATAGAGAGTTATGAACACACCATGAGTGCCAAAGAGATCATCCAAGGCCACACTAAGGATATTAATTGTGGACAACAGGTTTTTGACTTCAGTACCACTCATGCATGACCTTTTTCACCTGCTTCCAGTTCTGAAGGTCATCTATGGGGGCAAGAAGTGTCTGAAGTGCAACAACATTGTTGAGCACAATGGTCATGCCACTGCCTGTAAGACAGTGTTGCATATTCCATGCATCACTGAACAGGACACCTTGACATGTGCCTTGTTGGATGGGTGGGAGTAACAAGTTGGGCATGCATCAGAGGCAGTCTTTATCAAGCACAGTTTGTATGGGAAGGTGGAGGGAGGAAAAGGTCCCATGGGATCAGGTCATTACAGGAGAACAAGGAGGATACCAACATGGGGTTGACACATGGGGACTATGAGTACACTCCACAACAGACATACATCACTGTGAACAGCCAGCAGGGTGCAATGACAACATTGAAGTGGAAATAACCATAGCTGTGCTGGATGACAACCCTGAACTGTGCAGCAAAAGAGTGATGCATCAAAGACACAACACACATGACTGATGATTGTTTTCAAGGTAGGCATGGGAAGGTTCAGTGTCCTTGCTTCTGCTCCCCATCTGCTATTGCCACATGGTACCTCTGCATATTCTGTACTCCATGTCTATGTTTATCTCAGTAGGTGTAGGGTGGTTTTTGGGTGCTGTATCAAGTGCTGATATGGTAGGCAAGTAGGATAAAGGGTTGACAAAGACCAAAGGAGAAAAAGATGGTGACATGGCCCTGGCATTTTGATAAATATGAACAGCCCACCTTACATCCATACAGTTGGATGTATATATCCACTGGCCCACTTCTCCACTCACCTCAAATGGCCATCACAAACAACCTGCCCCTGAGATGCAGTGCCCAGCTTGGCTTGTTCCCACTGCCTGCTCTAATCCCACCACTCCCATTTGCAAGCTGAAGCAAACACATGACCACTTGTCCTCCACTCCTGAACTGCACCAGCCTGCCAAGCTGCACCTACCATGCACCCTTTCCACAATGCCACATGCTCTACATACTGCAAACTGTTGCTGCCTCTCTGGTCCTGCTAGCACACCTTTCCCACTACTACCACAACCCACCATCTATATCCTCTAGCTGCAACTGCCACTGGGTTCCATTTCCATACCTGGCTCCCCCACCCATTACATGAGGAAACATCCCTTGCCCCTCTGTTGCTTCTTACTGTCATCTCCTCTGCCAAGCCCAGGATCAAACAGGAAGGAGAACACCCTTGCCAATGCTGATACAGTGAGTTGATTCTTTATCTGTAGGGGAAGGGCATTACTTATATCTTTGTGGCTGGTACAGGCTCTGTGCCAGTTGCTATGCAAACCTGCAAGTGCAGCTCCAGTGCTGAGTGTGAATGTGAAGACTTTGCCACTACATACCTGATGCCCATACATGGCTTCAACTTCTCATACCTTGCTGCAACCACAGACATGGAGGAAGTGTAGCCTTGCCAAACAGATATAGAAGACCAAGGTTGCTATTCCCTTATGATTGGCTCAAATACCATCAATACTCCACTCAGATACCACACCTCCAATTGCATCAGACATACCTGCACCATAGTGCAGCACTTGTAGACTGTAGGCCACTCCCACTACAGCCCCCATACTCCCTGCTAAACAGATATGCAGACAGGCATTCACTGTACATATCAATGTCAACATGCAGCCCCTGCCCAAACATGGCAAAGCCATCAACATCAACCACCTGATAGCTGCTGTTACTGAGGAAGTAATGGAGAAGATGGAGGTGGAGATGATACTCATTTAGATACCTGTAACTACAGCAGTCAAAGAATCTCCATGACACTAGTGTTTGAACTACCACTCTACTTACCTATAGCCATAGTGGCAAATGCTGTAATACTCCAACCCCCTTCATTGTCAGATGCAATACCCTCACCCTTATCCTCACCATTTACTCCTCCCTCCCCACACAAGATACCACCCCAACTGCATATCTCCATACCCTCATATAAAGAACCTCAGTTGGAGCTCCTCCTACAGGATTACACCTATAGCTATGATCAGCCTCAATACCCACCTGTACAGGTGTAGAGACACCAACAGGAATAGAGGTAGCAGGTACAGGTATAGCAGTCAAGGCATAAACCATGACAGCTTCATGCTGTGGAAGACAATGTGTCAGCTGAGGGCTGAGTATTTATAAGTGTTTCTTTTCTTGAACTTCCTCACTGTTTGGGTTTTGGTTTGTGTGGGGGCTTTTCATTCCAGTGGCTCTCATCATTTGTTTGCCAAGTTTGTATGTCTCACCTCATCTGCTTATAGTTTTGCAGCCATCATATGATGTATCCCCTTTATATTTATTTCCTTTTATATTCTAATTCTGTCTTACTTTTAACTTAATGCTAACCCCTCTCCTTCCTATAGACAATGCTGGTACATGCCCCAAGACTCCAATGCAGAAGGGGACATTGTTCCCAAGGTGTATGTGCATGATCTATTGTTCAATGCAAACCTCTCCTCCACTCTTACTTAGGTTCAAGGGGGCAGGGGATATGTGAGGGTGAGAGAAATGCCCAGAAGTTCTATGGGGACTTTTTATGCCCCAATGCTTGAGAGGGAGAGGGAGAGGGCCCTGTATTTGTATTTGGGGGAGGATATCAATATGGAGTAAGGTAGGCAAGCAATGCCTTCAACAACACCCACTACACTGATGTCCTCTCCAACCTCCCCAAATCTGCCACCTACATCACACACACTGCCACCTCTGCCTCTTACTCCTACATACTGGCCTTCACCCTTCTTCTACAAGACATCTGTAGTACAGGGTATATTTCCTTTGAATAGAACCACTACCAAAAATTTGGCACCTCCAATTTGGAGGCCAACAACATCAAATTAGAACCTGTGGGAACACCAAAGTAACTTAAAATGGTCTAAAATAGCAACAGATCTATCTCCCAATCCTCTCCCAAATAGGATTTGGGTAAAGGTGGTTTTACTACCAAAACCCTACTGGGCATATTAATTTGATGTTCCTAATAGGCCTAGTAGGGGTCCATGTGACTGTAACTTTTGCTGCCAGCTATGCATACCTCAGCATAGTTCACTGGAGATACAACTGAAACTTTGTAACCACTTCTTGCTGTCTCAGCCATACAGTCATTTGCTTTGTGTAACCCTCCTTCTTGTTTGAGGCACAGTATCTAACCTTTGCTAGATCAATATGTAGGCATTTGGTTGCCTCCATAATATATCCTGATGCAGTTCCCAGTGAATGGATGGAGTCAAGGTAATGTTAAATGTTATGAATTTTACTAATATTGAAATGTTTCTGAATTGCCAGGTCCTTGAAGACATGTTTGTTCTTGTGGAAGGCAATCCATGCTGTGTCAAGCTGTGCCAGTGTCTTGTCTGTATGGACCTCAAACTGCATGTAGTAGATGAAGTCCAACACCCCACAAACACATTGTATAACTGCTAGATCTGTTGCACCCACCAAAATGTCAAAAAATACTTTCTTCATGTTCTTATACTTGGTCCCTGTCCACTGAGAGGTAAGTTTGATGCTTTTTTTGAAGTGATGCAGTGTTGGATGCAGGGTCATAGTGCAGAAATGATGATCAATTTCATCCTCACCACCTTTTGGCATCAAAACAGCCTCAGTTGACCACTTGATAATATGGTCCTTGAATATGCCCTTATGTAGTTGATGGAGAGTGTCATGAGTGAAGCAAGCAAAGATGTTACAATGAGGTAGGTTTCTCCAAAATGGATTTACAGGATGCAGTGACTGATCTTTGAATACTTTTAGCTTCAAGCCTTGATGTGCATTTTTCAAGACATCCAGAGTTTTTTTTGGGATTACAACAGATAGAATGGATGGGATCCCTATGCTTGTTTGGCAGCACAGTGCATATAGGATGGCATAGGATGGCAGGAGTTCTCCTAGCAGCATGCCATGAGGCACTGCTCAGGATAATCAGCTATAGAGGCAGCTAGAATAGGATAAACCTTGTGAATGAATCCGCCATTTTGAAGTGGAGCATATGGAGCAGTGCCAGAGGTATGCTTGAGGATGAGTTAGGTCATCACTCATGTACTGACACCATCATTCACCCCTATTAGGTAGCATCAGCATAAACAGAGGAGAACAACAACACAATATGAAGCAATCCTACATTTCTGCACCACAATTGCCCAATGCTATCTAGCATGTCTGCAACATCCCCAAACAGAATGGTTTGGCAGAATGCATAAACCAGACATTGGTAAACACTGCTACTACAATGCTAATTGAGCATTTTGGTCCAATACAATTTACACTGCTGTAAACATAATTCGTAGAACTCCTACTGCAGGACTGAAAGAAAAAATTTCATGCACTGACCTGTTTAATTGCAAAGTTGATATATCCTGGTCCTGACCATTTGCAGCAACAGGCTATACCCTAATCCCCAAGGATGATCACTCTGGAAAATTCAGAGAAAAGGCTCAGAAGCCAATTCTCATTGGCTAAGACAGCATTAAAAAGGCTTATCAACTCTTAGATGCAAAGACAAGGAAGGAATGCTTCAGTCAACATGTTCATTTTGATGAGAGTAAACTGGAGGAGCCAGAGTCAAAATTAGATGGTGATGATGAGAACAAGGAGAAGTGAGAGCCAAATTTTCTGACTCCAAGACATATAAAAACTGAGGAGAATGATGATTAAGAGGATAAGGATCTCTTCCCCTCATGCACTGAAGCTAAGGCAGTAGTGGGAGATGTGTCTAAAGGGTTGCTAAATCCTCAAAATTCACCTCATTCATTACCAATACCTCTATCTAAACCACCTTCAACACCACACATTCCAGAGCCACAAATCCAAAAAGGGCCTGAACCTTTGGCACCAGTACATAAGAAGTGAAAACACCACACACAAGGAGTTCCTGATAACTCAGGGGCAGTAGGAGCACCTGAAAGGGAAAGGAGTGCTTGAATCTGGAAGAGAGTTGTCAGGAATGCTGATTACTAAAGGACCATCAATCTTGAGCAGCAAAAACATCACAAGGCACATGCTGAGAAATGTGCCTGATTAGATATCAACCTTGATAGACCAAGTGATAATGCCACCCACCAAACACTATATGATATCCAGGAAAGGACCCTCAACTCTCACCTCAGCAATGCCAGCAATCCCCACAAAAGTGCATTAGAATCTGAGTCAGAGGAAGACACATACTTTGCTGGTATTTCTCAAAGTGCATCACCAAATGAAACCATACCAAAAAATATGAGTGAAGCTTTCTTGGGGCCAAATAAAGACAAGTGGACAGCTGCTCTACAGGAGGAGCTTCAAAACTTGATTAAAAACAATGTCTTTGAGGTAGTACTAATCTCCAAGGGTGTCAAACCCATCACATCAAAATCAGTATTTCAGATTAAGTATGATGCCAGTGGAAACATTGAGCACTACAAAGTCTAAATCATTGCACATGGTTTCATGTAAAAGGAAGGTGTCAATTATAAGGATGCATGGGCTCCAGTTGCAAATCTAGAGTTCATTAGGATCATTCTAGCCCTTGCAGCTAAGTACAACCTCACTCAATCAAATGGATGTGGTGACAGCTTACCTAAATAGGGAATTGGAGGAAGAACTGTACATGTCTCCTCCAGAGGGTGTTGCCATACTGTCTGGGTACTGCTGGAAACTCAAGCACTATCTATATGGTCTAAAATAAACAGGTTGAATGTGGAACCTGACTTTGGATAAGAAGCTTCAATTACTTGGCTCCACATGTTTAAATGCCTGTACATGTTCAGAGAGGGAAACAAACTGTTTCCTTGTTGTTTACATGGACAACTTCATCTTACCATTGAATGGTTGATCATCTATGAATAGCATAAAGGAGAAACTGTCCAACACTTTCAAAATGCAAGATCTGAGATCTGCCACTTACATTTTGGGTATAAAAATCAGATACAATCAAGCCAAATGATTGATTTATATTTCCCAAGAGCAATACTTGAAATCTGTCATCAAACATTATAGAATGGAGAACTCAAAGAAGGCATGGACTCCCATGGCTTCAAACTCAAGACCTGACAACAACAAAATAATCAAAGCACAAATTGGGAACAAATTGGTCTCTTACACAAGCATTATGGGTGGGTTTATTGATGTATGTGATGATGGGCATGCATCCCAACATTGCTTATGCCATTGGAGTTTTAGGATGTTTCAGTGCAAACCCAAAACAATGTCATTGGGCTGCTGCTAATGAGTCTTACAATACTTGAATACAACCAGTACCATGGAATTGAAGTTTAACAGAAGCAACATTAGTATGGACATATCATTCCATGGGTATTCTGATGCAGATTGGTCTGGAGATCCTGATACCTCTAAATCAACTTCTAGGTATATCTTCATCACTGCATGGAGCAATTGGTTGGGCAAGTAAATGCCAAAAAATGGTCTCACTTTCCTTGACCAAGTCCAAATACATAGGCCTCTGTTAGGCAAGACAACATTTGGCAAATTGGCATGGCTCAGAAATTTCTTCAATGATATCGGACACTCTCAGCAAGAGCCTTTGGAACTACTCTGTGACAATCAAGCCACAATCATTCTCACCAAGAAGGCTCACTATTGATCTCATACCAAGCATATCCAGAGGAAGTTCCACTACTTGCATGATGACCTTGTGGCGAAACAGCAAGCTGTTGTTTGATATGTTCCCACTGATGACATGGTAGCTGATATATTCACAAAGCCACTTGGGCATGAAAAACACTGGAAATTCTCAAAGGTGATGGGATTACAACTCAACACAAGTGGGAGTGTAAAAGAGTAAGCATGTCTACGATGCATTCCATTTATTGTTATCACATGTACTTTGCTTGACTACGCCCTAAATATGTTTTTCGGAGTTATCACACCTGAGTTCGTTACACTATGAGTATTTCAACTGAAGTGTGTTTATTATCTTCTTTCACTACTTTACCTTTACGGATAGCACTTAGTATTTCGTTTCTGACGTAAAATGATTAGTGTCACAGTGGAAGGTGCCATCACGTGATGTCATTAGATCCTAACAAGTACATACACTACGGATTAGATTTCGGACCAAGTAAATTTTCACTCACCTTCACCAATACCATCGGTTGTGGTCATCTTGTGTTTCTGGCACGTCGAGTGCGTCTCTATGGGCCTAATCCGGCTTCTTGTGTCTTTCTGTGTTTTCATCCTCTTCGCTCTCCTTTCCCCGCCTCA